>JAKSZT010003973.1:63519-80941 GCA_026826555.1 Tolypeutes matacus
GTGTCTTTGTTCGCCATCATATCCATTACCTTTTTAGGTGTGTTAGCTATTTCTTCAGTATGTTCTCCCAGTGTCTTCTTTATATCCTTAATCTCTTCCTTCAGTTCTTTAAGTTGGTCCATGATATTTGTTTGGATAGCTTTGATTAGTTGTTCGATGTACTGCATTGCTTCCTGGTTTTTATTTTGTGCACTGGACTGGTCCATGTTTTCCAGTTTTTCAGAGTCATTTGTATTTTTCTGTTGCCCTCTGGTCATCATATTATCTTGATGGGTTTGTTCAGTTGATTATCTTTTCTCTATGCTGTAGAATTTTATTTAGCTGTTGGTTCTGCGTGTGAGTTAAGTTTTCTCTGTGGCAGGTTTTCTTCTTATTTTATTTCCTTGCTTCTTTCTATGTTCCTTTGAAGGCAAAAGGTTAGGGCCAGAGGAATCAAAAGATGTAAGGAAGGCAGAAGGATAATAGAAATATTGATAAAAGTTAGAAGAATGGCAAAATGAGACTTAATGAGATGAATATTTAACTTGTGTAGGCAGTATAGAGTACTGGGAAAAATATGGAGTTTCTACAATGGACTGGGAAAACAAATGGAGGAATATATATATATAGTGATTTAGAAGGCTAGAATTATGAGGAGGGAGAGAAATAGTAGAGAAAGGTCTGAAAGGAAAAAGTTAATACTAATAAAAAAAAGAAAAAAGAAGAAGAAGCAAACAAAATAGATGGGATAGAAATTGACACCCTTAAGTTGTGGGCCTATGAAAAAATGTTGTCTCTAAGAGCCACAACAGAAAACAGAAGGCAGAAACATGCAGGAAGGATAAGGATAGTTTGTAATACAGAATCAATATATACAGCGAGTGGAAAATTACTGAATAAGAAGCCCAGCAAAGAAGCGACCAGCTGGCAGCACCTATTTAAAAAAAAAATAGAAGAAAAAAGGAAGGGGGGAGGAAAATGGGCATAATAGCGATAGGCCAGAAAGTAACAGAGAGAAACCAAAGATCCACACAGGCAAGCAGTCAAACAGAGCTAAGGGGGGCCAATGATTCCCCTAGGGTCCACGTGGATCCTTCCTGCCTGCTTGTGTTTATCAATGAATTTCCCCACAGGGTTCTATATGCAGGTCCTGAAGCAGCTTTTAGCTATTAAACTAAATTAAAAAGAATTTATTTTTCATTTGTTGAGGTGACCTCACTTTTTTTTTTTCTTTTTTTTTAGGCAAATGCAGGACCCAAAATAATTCCTCTTCTAGACCAACCCCCTTATGGAAGGGTCCCTAGCTGGGCCCGTGGAAATTAATCAAGCACGTCCCACTTTCCGGAATCCCCAGGTTAGCTGAAGCTCTGATGTTAGTCAGTGAGGAGTGCTAAAGATGGCGGATTCCGCCCCTTCTGGCGCCAAGCTCCAGCGTCTCCGGGCTGCTCAGTAAATCAGTTTGAGTGCAGATTCGCGTCTGCTCTCAGCCTGGTGCTGCTTCAGTTCGGCTTATCTGCTCCCCAAAGCCACGGGGCGTTGCAGGCAGCCAGATCAATGTCTAAAAATATAAAATACCCTTCCCTGTCTTCCAACCGAACCCTCCCTTCTTTGGGAAGTGTCCCTTCCTCCTGGCTCCGCAGCGGCCTGGGTCTTATCCCTGGGTTGCTAGGGAAATCAGCTCCGTTCCCCGACCAAAATCCCCCCTCTGGTTCACCGGGTGTTGACTAGCTCGTTTGCTCTGTTCACACAAGGTCCAAGGGGCACCAGGCAGCCAGCTCCCCAAAAAATAAAACTTTTTCGCCCTGCCCGTGGCTCAAAATGGCCGTTTTATTTTTTTTTCCCTAACCGCGGGGCCCAGCCGCCTGTGCCAACCTCCACTCGCAGCCTCAAAATTCACGAATCTCCACCGTTTGGTCCACGCCGCCGATCCGTGCCGATAGATGTCCCAAGCTTCTCACTCCATGCGTGCACAGCACAGACCCCCGGGAGGACCCCGTCCACAATCCGCCTTGCTCTGGGAGCTTGCAATATGCGCCCTCTTACACCAATGCCATCTTGCCGCTCCTCTCGAAATAAATTTTGTAGTTAAAAACTAACTATTCTTTAAAAAATATAGTGTTGATTTTTATTGGGATTGCATAAAAACTGAAGATTAGTTTGGGTAGGATAGACATCTTGATGATATATAGTCTTCCTATCCATGAGCAGGGAATATTCTTCCATTTGTTGAAGTCTTCTTTGATTTTCTTTAACAGTGTTGTGTAGTTTTCTGTATATAAGTCTTTAAATTTATTCCTAGGTATTTGATTGTTTTACTTACTATTGTAAGTGGTATTTTTTTCTTGATTTCCTCATCAGATTGCTCATTATTGGTGTACAGAAATGCTACTGATTTTTGAACTCGCTTATATGTTCTAGAAGCTTTACTGTAGATATCTCAGGGTTTTCTATGTATAGTATCATGTCATCTGCAAATAGTGACGTTTTTACTTCTTTCTTTCCAATTTGGATGCTTTTTATATCTTTTCTTGCCTCAACACTTGAGCAAGCACTTCTAAGACAATGTTAAATAGGAGTGGTGAAAGTGGGCATCTTTGTATTGTTCCCGATCTTAGAGGGAAAGTTTTTAGTACTTCACTTTGAAGATGATGTTAAGTGTCAGTTTTTTTATTTAAACACTTTACCATGTTCAGGAAGTTTCCTTATATTCCTATCTTTTGCATTGTTTTTATCAGGAGAGAGTGCTGTATTTTGTCAAATGCTTTTTCTACATATAAAGAGATGATCATGTGATTTTTTTTTTCTTTCAATCTGTTTATATGATGTATTACATTGATTGATTTTCTTTTGTTGAACCATCCTTGCATACCCTGGGTGAAACCCTCTTGGTCATGGTGTATAATTCCTTTGATATGTTGTTGAATGTGATTAGCAAGTATTTTCTTGAGGATTTTAGCATCTAGGTTCAGTAGCGAGATTAGTCTGTAATTTTCCTTTCTTGTGGCATCTTTGTTTGGCTTTGGGATTAGGGTAATGTTGGCATCAAGAATGAGTTAGGCAATGATATTTCTACATCTATTTTTTGCAAGAGCTGAAGCAGGATAGGTGTTAGCTCTTTCCAGAATGTTTGGTAAAACTGACCTGTGAAGCTGTCTGGTCCTGGGCTTTTCTTAGTTGGGAGGTTTTTGATGACTGAGTCTATCTCTTTACTTGTAATTGGACTGTTGAGTTCATCAATTTCTTCTTTCTTCAATGTAGGCTGCTTGTGACTTTTTTGGAATTTCTCCATTTCCTCTAGATTATAATTCTTGTTGGCATATAATTTTTCAAAATATCATCTTATGTTACTCTTTATTCCTCTGGGATCAGTAGTTATATCCCTTTCCTCAATTCCTAATTTGTGTATTTGCATCTGCTCTCTCTTTTTCTTTGTTGGTCTGGATAAGAGTTTGTCAATTTTATTGTTCTTTACAAAGAACCAGCTTTTGGTTTTGTTTATATTTTCTAGTGCTGTCTCATTTTCTATTGCATTTAGGTCTGCTCTAATCGTTGTTATTTCCTTCTTTCTACTTTCTTTGGGATTAGGTTGTTGTTGTTTTTCGAATTACTCCAAGTGTTCAGTTAGGTCTTCAATTTCAGCTCTTTCTTCTTTTTTGGAGATAGGCATTTATGGCTATGAATGTCCCTCTCAGAACAGCATTGGCTGCATCCCATAAGTTTTTATATGTTGTGTTGTCATTTTTATTCGTTTCAAGGTAGTTCCTGATTTCTTTTGAGTTTTTTCATAGACCCACTGTTTGTCTAAGAGTGTATTGTTTAACTTTTATATCTTTCTGCCTAATCTACTTCTCTGGCCCTTAGTGAATTTCAATTTAATTCCATTGTGGTCAGAGAAATTACTTTGTATAATCTCAATCTTTCTGAATTCATTGAGAGTTGTTCTGTGATCTAGCATGTGGTCTATCTTGGAGTATGATCCATGTGCACTCGAGAAGAATGCATATCCTGCTGTATTTGGGTGTAGCATTTTGTATACATCTATTAGGTCCAGATCCTGTAATTCATTATTCTGAGTCTTTTTTTCTTTTTTGATTCTTTGTTGAGATGTTCTGTGTAATGGTGAAAATGGTAAACTAAGACCCGTGCTATAACTGTAGAGGTATTTATGTCTCCACCTTTCCAGTGTTTGGCTCATGTATTTTGATGTACCCTGATAAGGTGCATAAATGTTTATGATTGCTCTTTCTTCTTGAAGATTACCCCATTTACTAATATATATTGACCATCTTTGTCTCTTACAATAGCTTTGCATTTAACGTCTATTTTGTCTGATATTAGTACAGCTACTTCTGCCCCTTTTTGGTTGTTGTTTGTTTGTAAAATTGTTTCCAGCCCTTTAATTTTAGCCTCCTTGAATCCCTGGATCTAATTTGGGTTTCTTGTAGACAACATATGGATGGTTCACATTTCCTTATCTATTCTGCCAATCTGTATCTCTTGACTGGTGAGTTTAATCCATTAACATTCAGTGTTATAACACTCAAGGAACATCTTACATCAGCCATATTTTCTTTGGGATTATGTAGTTATATGTTGTTTTTATTTCTCTTTTTGTCCTTTTAGTTGTACTTACAGTCTCATCCAACTCTCTTTGTCATGTTTTTACTTTCAATCTGTAGGGTTCCTGTAGTATTTCTTGAAGAGCAGTATTTCTTATTGGCATACTCTGTTAATTTCCATTTGTCTGTGACTATTTTGAACTCTCCATCATTTTTGAATGTCAGCTTTGCTGGACAGAGAATTTGCGACTGGATGTTTTTTCTTTGAGAACCTTGACTATGTCATGCCACTGTCTTCTTGCCTTCATGATTTTAGATGATAATTCATTACTTAATCTTATTGAGTTTCTCTTGTATGTGATGGTACTCTTTTCTCTTGTTGCCTTGAATATTTTCTCTTTGCATTGAGCATTGGACATTTTGACAATTATATGTCTTGGAGTTGGCCTGTTAGCATTTATACTGTTTGGAGTGCACTGTGCTTCCTGGACATGTATGTCCCTCTCCCTGAATAGGGTTGGGAAGTTTTCAGCCATTATTTCCTTCAACACTACTTCTGTTCCCTTTCCCTTCTCTTCTCCCTCTGGGGTGTCTATAAAGCTATTTATGTGTACTTTAAATCCCTAATTCCCTGATGGATTTCTTCTATTATTTTGTCTATCTGTTCTACTGTCTGTTTAATTTCAGATGTACAGTCTTCGACATGACTAATTCTTTCTTCTGCTTGTTCAAATCTGCTGTTATGTGATTTCTGCATCTTTTTTGATTTCACCATCATATCTGTTATGTTTTTACATGTGTTTACAATTCCTTCAGTATGTTCTTTCAGTATCTTCTTAATATCCTTAATCTATTCCTTCACTTCATTAAGATGGTCCATGATATTTGTTTGGACAGCTTTGATTAGTTGTTCGATGTTTTCCATCTCTTCCTGGTTTTTAGTTTGTTCATTTCACTGGTCCGTGTCCTCCTGTTTCTTCATATGGTTTTACATTTTTTTGTTGCCCTCTGGTCATTATTTATCTTGATTGTCTTATTCTGTTGATTAGCTTCTCTGTCTACTCTAGAATATTTTAGCTGTTGGTTTTGTGTGTGTGTAAAGTTTTGTCTTTGTTGAGTTGTTCCTCTTGTTCTATTTCCTTGATGTTTTCTATGTTTCTTTCAAGGAAAAAATTAGACCCAGAGAAATCAAAAGACCTAATAAAAGAAAAAGGATAATAGTAATAATAATAAAAGTTGGAAGTGGGGCCATATAAGAGTTAGTAAAATGAATATTTAACTCATGTAAGCAGTGTAGAGTAATAGGAATATAAAGTCATGTACCTACAATGAAATGGGAAACCAAAGAGAGAAAGAAATATAGAATAGTTTAAAAGGCCAGAATGATGAGAAGAGAGAGGAAGTGAAAAGAATGGACAGAAAGAAATAAGTTTAAAAAAAGAAAAAAGAAAACAGAATAGACAAGATCAAAATCAAAACCAGTAAGGTTGAGGACTAAGAAAAAAAGTTGGTACTTAAAAACCACAACAGAAAGCAGAAGATAGAAAGATGAAGGAAAGGAAAGAGATAGCATTGTAAGACAAAATCAGTATACCAAGAATATGGGAAATCAAAGAAGAAGAATCACAGAAAAGACAAGCTAGCAGCCACTAATTTTAAAAAAAGAGGATGGTGGTGGAGGAAAAATGAAAGAAAAACTCAAAACAAAACAAAACAAACAACAAAACAAAACCAACAAGAAATTTTCAAGCCTCTTCTAGACCACCCCCTCCTCTTAGGGGACCCCAAATAGGCTCTTGGAAACTTTTTACGCACTTCACACTGCCTGACTCCCTTCGGTGAGGTGAAATTCTGAAAGTCCTCAGCACAGGACTATTAAATTGGCTGACTCAGTCCTCTGTATCTGTATCCCAGGGCAGTTAGGTAAATCAGGCTGCCCCAGCAGATTCACCTCTCCCTTCTGCCTGCTGCCTCTTCTAGACCACCCACTCCTCCCACAGGACCCCAACTAGGCTCTTGGAAACTTATTAAATGCTCCCCATTGCCTGACTCCCTTAGGGGAGTTGAAATTCTGAAAGTCCTCCATCTGGAACTATTAAATTGGCACACTCTGCCCTCTCTCAGGCCAAGCTTCTATATCACATGGCCGTTAGGTAAATCAGGCTGCCTCAGCAGATTCACCTCTCCCCTCAGCCTGGAGCCACTTCAAGCCAGCCAGTGTGCTCCCCAAAGCCCAAAGGGGTTCCAGGCATCCAAACCCACAAAGAGGAAACCCCTCTCTGCTCCTTGCCAGAACCTCCCTCTCTCAGAGAATGTTCCCTCTCACTACGTGGCCAGCAGGAGTTGGGCTCATCCTGGACCCTTACCCTGAGGGTGGGGCTTAACCTTCCATGATTTACAGACATGGGATTAAAAACTCATGGTTTTATCTTGAGCAATATATCTCCCTGTCCAGCTCCCTCCAGATTGATACCCCAAAGGCTCCCATTCTGTGGCTCCCAGAACAGCTCACCTGGGCAAGATCCTGTACCTAGTCAGCCATCCTTTGCAAGAGACATGGTGAGTGCCCACATAAACCAATGCCATCTTGCCTCCCGGTCCTGGATCATACAATTTTATAGGTTATCAAAAAAATTGAAGTTGTCTCTATCCATTATTGCAAGATCATGATGAACAATTCTAATTCTCTAAAAAATGCACTATGTTCTATCTGTTCTATTCCTCCCAACTCCTCCCCTCAGAACGTATAGTAAAGACTAATTATCAATTTTGGAAGAATAAGATTCATACTTATTTGCAATAATATTGAGGGTTTGACATATTTGTCTGTTTTCTTTTATCAGGTACTGCCTACATTCTTTTTATTTTTTTATTTTTTTTATTGTGGGTAAAAATCAAAATTTTCACAATACATACCAATATTTGCAAAATGATATATAAATATATATGCATATATGTGCATTTGCTTACAAAAATGTTATTTATATATATATATATAAATATATTTTAAGAGGTGCTTAGATTACCCAAAATAATTGTCCATCTAATTGGGGATATAGGCAGTTTTGAGGAGGTATCATTTATCTATTTTTCCTTTCATTGCTCATGCATTGTGTGTAATGTTTATGAAAACATTTCACACTACAACATCTCATAGATGCTTCCCTACATTATCTTCCAGAAGCTTTATGATGTTGTCTCTTATGTTTAGATCTTTTATCCATCTTAAGTTAATTTTTGTACAGGGTGTGAGATATTGATCCTTTTTCATTCTTTTGGATATGGATATCCAGTTCTCCAAGCACCATTTGTTGAAGAGGAGAATCTCTCCATTTGAGTGGTCTTAGTGGCCTTATTAAATATCAGTTGATGGTAAAAGTGAATATCTATATCAGAACTTTTGGTCCTGTTCCATTGATCAGTATGTCTGTCCTAATGCCAATATCATGCAGTTTTGAACTCTGTAGCTTTGTTTTATGTTTAAAACCAGATACTGTGATTCCTCCAATTTCATTTTTCTTTTTTCTATATATCTTTGGCTATTCAGGGTTTCTTTCCCATCCACATATATTAAATAGTTAGCTTTTCCAATTCAGTAAAAAAAAAAGGTGTTGTAATTTTTATTGGAATTACATTAAATCTATGAATCATTTTGGGTAGATAGACATCTTAATGATATTTAGTCTCCCTACCCATGAAGAAGGAATATTCTTCCATTTATTTAAGCCTTCTTTGAATTTGCTTAACAATGTTGTGTAGTTTTCTGCATACAAGTCCTTTACATCTTTAGATAAGTTTTTTCCTAGGTATTTGATTCTTTTAGTTGCTATTCTAAATAGAATTTTTTCTTGATTTCCTCCTCAGGTTGCTCACTATTGCTGTACAGAAATGCTACTGATTTTTGTACATTAATCTTATATCTTGCCACTTTACTGAAACAATTTATCAGCTCTAGAAGCTTTGTTGTAAATTTCTCAGGGCTTTTTATGTATAGAATCCATTTATCTGCAAATACTCAAATTTTTACTTTTTCCATTTCCAATTAGGATGCTTTTCATATCTTTTTATTGCCTAAGTGCTTGTGCAAGTCCTTCTAACACAATGTTAAATATGAGCAGTGACAATGGGCATCCTTGTCCTGTTCCAGATTTTAGAGGGAAAGATTTTTATTGAATATGGTGTTATCTGTGGGTTTTTCATATATACCCTTTTTTATCTCAAGGAAGTTTCCTTCTATTCCTATCATTTGAAGATAGGAAAAGTTGCTTTATTTTGTCAAATGCTTTTTCTTCTTCAATAGGGATGATCATGTATTTTTCTCTTTTGATCTGTTAATGTGATGTATTACATTGATTGATTTTCTAACGTTGAGATATCCTTGCATGCCATTGATGAAACCCACTTGGTCATGATGTATAACTCATTTGATGTGTAGATGAAAAGAAGTAGAAAGTATTTTGTACAGGATTTTAGCATCTAGTTTCATTAGAGAGATTGGTCTAAAGCTTTCTTTTTGTGACGTCTTTATGTGGCTTTGGTATTAGGGTGATGTTGGCATCATAGAATGAGCTAAGCAATGTACCCTCAACTTCTAATTTTTGAGAGTTTAAGCAGGATTCTTTCCAGAATGATTGGTAAAATTCACCTGTGAAGCCATCTGGTCCTAGGCTCTTAGTTTGGAGGTTTTTGATGACTGATTTTATTTTGTTACTTGTGACTTGTCGCTTGATTTCCTCAATTTCTTCTTTTGTCAATGTAGGCTGCTTGTGTGTTTCCAGAAATTTGTCTGTTTCATCTATGTTATCCATTTTGTTGAAATATAATTTTTCAAATTATCCTCTTATGATACTCTTTATTTCTGTGGGATCAGTGGTTATTTCCATTTCTTCATTTCTCATTGTATGTATTTTCACCTTCTCTCTTTTTTTCTTTGTTAGTAAAGATAAATGTTTGTCAATTTTATTAATCTTCTCGAAGAATCAGCTTTTGGTTTTGATAATTTTTCCAGCTCTTTCTTATTTTCTATTTCATTTAGCTCTACTCTAATCTTTGTCATTACCTTCTTTCTACTTGTTTTGAAGTTAGTTTTTAGTTCTTTTACTAATGCCTCCAGATGGGCAATTAGGTCTTTGATTTTATCTCCTTCTTCTTTTTTAATATAGATATTTATAGCTATAAATTTCCCTCTCAGCACTGCTTTTCCTACATCCCAATATTTTGATATGTTGTGTTCTCATTTTCCTTCCTTTCAATGTAATTACTGATTAATTTTGCAATTTCTTTTTTTACTCACTGACTGTCAAAACTGTGTTGTTTAACTTCCATAGCTTTTTGCTCAATCTGTTTCTCTGCCCTTTACTCATTTCCAGCTTCATTTTGCTGTGGTCAGAGAAATTATTTTGTGAAATTTCAATATTTCCAAATTCATTGAGAGATGTTTTTTGGCCTAGCACGTGGACTATCTTGGAAAATGTTCGGTGTGCCCATGAGAAGAATGCATATCCTTCTGTATTTGGCTGTAATGTTCTGTATTTCTCTCTCAGCTCTAAATAATCTATTATTCATGGTCTCTGTTTCTTTATTGATATTCTGTCAAGATATTCTGTCTAATTCTGATAATGATGCATTAAATCCCTCCACTACAATTTTAGAGACATCTATTTCTCCACTTAGCTTTTCCAATATTATCCTTTTGTATTTTGAGGTGCCCTAATTAGGTGCATAAATGTTTATGACTGTTCTTCCATCTTGATAGATTTCCCCTTTTATTAATATATAGTGTTCTTCTTTGTTTCTTATACTACTTTTGCATTTATATTCTATTTTGTCTGATATTAATATGACTACTTCTGCACCTTTTTCCAATCATTCACTTGAAAGCTCCTTGAATTCCTGTGTCTAAGGTGAATTTCTTGCAGGCAGCAAATAGATGGGTCATATTTCCTTATTCATTCTGCCAAACTGTGTCTCCTGATTGGAGAGTGAAATCAATTAACATTTAATGTTATTATAATCAAGGAATTACTTACATTAGCCATATATTTTCTGTTTATATATGTCATATGTTGTTTTTAATTTCATTTTTATATTTTAGTTATTTCCCTACCATCTTCCTTACTATGCTCTTCTCTAAACTTCTTGCTCTAGTTTTTTTCCTTTCATCCCACAGAACTCCCTTTAGTATTTCTTGAAGGGCAGGTTTTTGTTGACAAATTCTTTTAATTTCTGTGTATCTGTGAGTATTTTGAACTCTCCTTCATTTTTGTATGCCAGCTTTGCTGGATACAGAATTCTTGGCTGACATTTTTTTTTCTTCTAGCACCTTAACTATGTCATACCAATGGCTTCTTACCTCCATGGTTTCAGATAATAAATCTCACTTAATCTAATCGAGCTTATCTTGTACATGATGGATCTTTTTTTCTCTTGCTGTTTTCAGTATTCTCTCTTTGTCCTTAGCATTGGACAATTTGGTACATATATGTCTCAGTGTAGGCCTGTTAGAACTTATACTGTTTGGAGTGCACCATTATTCTTGGACATGCATGTCCATCTTGGGAATTTTTAGCCATTTCCTCTAACAGTCCTTATGACCCTTTTCCCCTTTCTTCTTCCTCCGTGATGCCTATAATGCATATGTTTTAGCATTTCATTTTGTCTTTCAAATCCTTAAGTCCTTGCTGGTTTTTTCCCCCTCTCTTTTTTATCAGTCTGTTCTATCTCTCTGATTTCAGCTGTACTGTCTTCCACATGACTGATTCTTTCCTCTGTTCAAATCTGCCATTATGTGTTTCCAGTGTATTTTTGATTTCTAGCCTTGTGTCATTCATCATCACCAGGTCTGTTAACTTTTTATGTATGTTTACAATTTCTTAAGTGGGTTCTCCCAGTGTTTTCTTAATATCTTTTATCTCTTCCTTCACTTCATTAATTTGATTCCTAGTATTTGTTTGGACATCCTTGATTAGTTGTTCCACATTCTGCATCTCCTCCTGTTTTTCAGTTTGTTCATTAGACTGGGCCATGTCTTCCTGTTTCTTAGTATTGCTTGTAATTTTTTGCTGATATCTAGGCATCTGCTAATCTTGATGTGCTTTTTAGTTTGATAGCTTCCCTTTCTGCTATAGGGTTTTATTTTGTTTTGTGTGTCTGTGTGGTAATGTTATTTTTTGGCACTTGGTTCTACATATTCTATGTCCTTGTAGTTTTCTTTGATCCCTTGAAAAGAAAATATTAGGAAAGAGAAAAGGAAAGATAAGAAGAGAAAAAGAATAAAAGTAATAATAATAAAAAAGACAGAAGAGGAACCACATAAGAGCTAAGAAAATAAATAATACAAATAAAAAATAAAAAAATACAAATTAATAAAAATAAAAAGGTAAAATAGAAAAAAAATGGAACAAGAAACAAAATAGAGAAAATAATAGAAGAAATTAAAAGACCAGAGAAATGTGAAGAGAGGAAAAGTAAAAAAAAAAAAAAAAGGAATATAGAGAGAAAAATTTTAAATTAAGGCCCAATATGAAGAGGTGGAATGAAAGAAAAGAAACAGAAGACAGACTATAGAAAAATGGAGGGAAGAAAAGAAATAAATCAAGTAGAAAAAATAAGATTAAAAAAGGGAAACAAAGAAAGGGGAAAGACAACAAACAAGAAGCAAAACAAAACAACAACAAAAACAAAAATAACCCAGGAAAAACAGCCTTCCCTCTTAGATCCCTAAGGATTTTCTCAGACAGGTGATACTCATCAATCAATCATACAGTAGCCTGCCCTCTGCAGGTGATGTACCCTATTTTAGTGAATAAAATAAAGAAAAATTTTTAAAAAGGAACCAATAAAAAATAAAAAGGAACAGATCCAAGACCTAAAACAAGAAAAAAAAACTTGCTTATACTTTCCAGACTGAATGCCTGACAACCCACTGTGTTTCATTCTCTAAGGAGGTCCTGAGACTTGAACCAAGGTCCTCATATATGCAAGGTAGGAATTCCTTTACTAAGCTACACAGGATCTGCTGTTTCAGTAGGCTTCTGAAAGCTTATCTGTGTCTTCATGCCCCCATTCCCACAAGCTAGTTGGGCTTCTAACATTTTGCTGGAGCTGTGCTGGTTAAGCTCCTGTCTCTTCCTTATTAATGACCTATTTCTTGTCTCTCCCAGGTGGCTGGATGTGACAGACTGCCAGATCAGCACCCCCTCCCCATTCCTGGAGCTTCCTCAGTGCTTGTTGGGATCTTCTTTGAGATTCAAAAGGGGATCAGCTGGCCAATCTTACTGAATAGATACCCTTCTCCACCCTCTGTCAGATCCCACGTCCTCCCAAGGAATGCTCTGTTTCACTCAGTTGCCTGCAGTGGGTGAGGGGTTTTACTGAGGTTACTTGCCTTGAGGGTGGGGTATATGTGCTGTTTTCAGCCATAGGGGCAGCAATTCAAAGTTTTCTTTGGCTCCTTTATCTATATTGCTCCCTCCTAGATGATGCACCACACTTTCCTGTTCTATAGCTCCCCAAAGCAGCTCTCTTGGGTAGGTTTTTGCCCTTTCTCTGTTGTTTTTTGTGAGAGAGTTGAGCTTTGCCTATCTACATCACTGTCATCTTCCCAGAGTTCTCTCTAATAAGGTTGCTTTGAAACAACTATTTATAACCTGTTTTCATTTTCCTGACATTACTTTTATTTAAAAAAACATTTCTTTAATTTTGTTGCTTATATTAATGTACATATATTTATATCCATTAGGGAAAACAATGAGCAGAAAAATGCAGGTGAAACCTCTGCTCACTTGGATATTATATTAGCCTGGAGAAATTAGAATCCAAGCTAATAAATGTGTGCATGATATAAAGACTTGAGAGATATATCCTATGAAGGAAGTTATTCAATTTAAAGGCATAAGTTGTTGTAGGATATCCAGGGTTTTCCCTAAAAAAGACCAAGAAAGATTTGGGCAAAGGACAGTGTCAGGACTGGAATGTGCCTATTTTATTTTTCAAGAAAAAGTTCAAAACCTAAAACTCTAAAACAATAAAGAGAATACCACACACAAAAAGTGAGATGGACTTATTTAATGTTATTGGACCAGACAAAACCACTATGTTTTAATAAACATGGGACAATCACAGAAATAGCATCAGGTTTTGATGTGGAGAATTTGGTAAGGCAGGTGCAGCAAGAACACATAATCAGCCTGTGGCTCTTGAGTTTGCAGGAGCCTTAACTCCCATGCTGGCTGCCTATTTTCTATCCAGCCTTGATTTTCCATTGTCTCTACATTCATAGAAATTTTTCCCATTAGCAGTGATGTCCTTCTTTTCAACCTATTCTTGCCTTTGGTGCAATAGTTTCCAAACTTTTGACCATTTCTCAGCATCAAAAATGTATTTAACCTTGTGATCCACAGTGCGCACACAAATACATACACACCACTTAACAGAAAGATTCAAGAATTTATTTGAATTTACCCATACTATGTTTGAGGCACTCTACTTCTCTTGGTGTCCTATTTACTCTCTTATAATTCTTGCAAAATTTAGTCTTGCCATACATATAAAGTCTCATCTCTAAATGTGGAAATCTTTTCCCTAGCATGTCTTCACACATATTTAATATATCCCTCCTTCTTCTCTTCCATCATATCTTCTTTAATTCACTTACACAATGCATATTTATTCAGCTTCTTTTTTTATTGTGGGTAAAAATCAAAATTTTCACAATACAAACCAATATTTGTAAAATGATATATAGATATATATGCATATATGTCATTTGCGTACATAAATGTTATTATTTTTTTCATATATATTTTTAAAGATGCTTAGATTACATAAATGTTACACAAAAATTACAGGGATTCCCATGATCTCCACCTCCCATACCTCCTATAACATCTCACATAAACATCTTTCATTAGTGTGGCCCACCAACTGCAATGGATATACACATCCTGGGGCTTTGCCACTAAGCATAGAACACAGTTCACATCGTAGACCACACTCTCTCCCACACAGTTCTGCATGGTATACACGGATGTAAAATGATCTATATCCATCACCTCAATGTCACTCAGGACAACCCCCAAATCCTATAAAAGTCCCCATATTCAGCTTCTTTCATATACTAGGTACCAACTGATCTAAGTTACTGGAATAAAATTTATGTGGAACATTGCTGCATCCCTCAAAGCACCCACTGTATAGCAGGGAGAAAAACCTAGAATTCAATAAAAGCAACACAGAAGGAGAGACTCCTCCACCCAAATTAGGTGTGTGCAAGTATTTGTCATCTTCTTATGGGGATGTTAAGGATAGGTTTCAGAAAGTAGATGACTCCAGGTTAACCTGGATGGGTGTTTCAGTTTCTAGAGGGAAAGATAGTAAAAAAAATTATAAATAGAACTGTCAGCAAGACTGATGCAGAGGGAAGAACCTTTAAAAATCCACTTAGTGTGGAAATGTGGAGATTTGGCAAAGGTGCAAAGTCAGGTTCAGTGTCTTGGTGATCAGTGTCCATGAGGGCAGGCCACAGAGTGAAGGGGTGGTAGTGTATTGGGCTTGGAGGGTCAAGTTTGCATTGAAATTTTTTTTTTACTTCCTTCTTCAGTTGGCAGTCACAGGCATCTGTAACTTGTGAAATTTGAAGATTATATTTGTCATGTCATCCATCTGGGTCAATGTGAATATCAACTAGAGAGTTATTTTGTTTGTGATTGCTGGTAGACATGATAAAGAAATGAAATAGGAACTTGGAATTGGGACAGGAAGTTGCAGAAAGGAAGAAATGTTTGGGTTGTGTAAGAAAAATCATCTTCATCTCATCACCAGTGACAAGTATTCATTTACTGACAAGAAAGAACTATACCATTTTTTTACATGTATTATTTAAGTCTTTTAACCTTCCTAGGATTGTGGAAGTCATAATACTGCTATATTGGAAAAAGTATTAAGACTTAGAATATTTTTCTTATTTTAATAGTTTATCATATAATATGTAGTTCATCAGTGATTCAAAACCAGGCTTATGCCCCTCAACTGAAGATGGCGTTGGTGTAGGAGGGCACACACTGCAAGCTCCCAGAGCAAGGCGGATTGGGGACGGGGTCCTGCCCGGGGGTCTGTGCTGTGCACGCGTGGTGTGAGAGGCTTGGGACATCTATCTGCGCGGATCGGCGGCGTGGACCGAACGGTGGAGATTCGTGAGTTTTGAGGCTGCCGGTGGAGGTTGGCACAGGCGGCTGAGCCCCGTGGTTACGGAAATAAATAATAAAACGGCCATTTGGAGCCGCGGGCGGGGCGAAAAAGTTTTATTTTCTGGGGAGCTGGCTGCCTGGCGCCCCTTGGACCTTGTGTGAGCAGAGCAAAAAGCTAGTCAGCACCCGGTGAACCGGAGAGGGGATTTTGGTCGGGGAATGGAGCTGATCTCCCTAGCCACCCAGGGATAAGACCCGGGCCGCTGTGGAGCCAGGAGGAAGGGACACTTCCCAAAAAAGGGAGGGTTCGGTTGGAAGACAGGGAAGGGTATTTCATATTTTTAGACATCGATCTGGCTGCCTGCACCACCCCATAGCTTTGGGGAACAGATAAGCCGAACTGAAGCAGCACCAGGCTGAGAGCAGACGCGAATCTGCACTCAAACTGATTTACTGAGCAGCCCGGTGACGCTGGAGCTCGGCGCCGGAAGGGGCGGAATCCGCCGTCTTTAGCAATCTTCACTGACTAACATCAGAGTTTCAGCTAACCTGGGGAGTCCGGAAAGTGGGACGTGCTTGATTAATTTCCACGGGCCCAGCTAGGGTCCCTTCCGTAAGGGGGTAGGTCTAGAAGAGGAATTATTTTGGGTCCTGCATTTGGCTAAAAAAAAAAAAAAAAAGTGAGGTCACCTCAACAATTGAAAAATAAATTCTTTTTAATTTAGTTTAATAGCTAAAAGCTGCTTCAGGACCTGCATATAGAACCCTGTGGGGAAATTCATTGATAAACACAAGTAGGCAGGAAGGATCCACTTGGACCCTAGGGGTATCATTGACCCCCCTTGTTTCCTTCTTTTTTTTTTTTTTTTTTTTTTTTTTTTTTTTTTTTTTTTTTTATTAGTATTAACTTTTTCCTTTCAGACCTTTCTCTACTATTTCTCTACCTCCTCATAATTCTAGCCTTCTAAATCACTATATATATATATATTCCTCCATTTGTTTTCCCAGTCCATTATAGGAACTCCATATTTTTTCCTAGTACTCTACACTGCCTACACAAGTTAAATATTCATCTCATTGAATCTCATTTTGCCCCTCTTATAACTTTTATCAACATTTCTATTATCCTTCTGCCTTCCTTACATCTCTTGATTCCTCTGGCCCTAACCTTTTGCCTTCAAGGGAACATAGAAAGAAGTAAGGAAATAAAATAAGAAGAAAAACTGCCAAAGAGAAAACTTAATTCACACGCAGAACCAACAGCTAAATAAAATTCTAGAGCATAGAGAAAAGCTAATCAACTGAACAAACCCATCAAGATAATATGATGACCAGAGGGCAACAGAAAAATACAAATGACTCTGAAAAACTGGAAAACATGGACCAGTCCAGTGCACAAAATAAAAACCAGGAAGCAATGCAGTACATCGAACAACTAATCAAAGCTATCCAAACAAATATCATGGACCAACTTAAAGAACTGAAGGAAGAGATTAAGGATATAAAGAAGACACTGGGAGAACATACTGAAAAAATAACTAACACACCTAAAAACGTAATGGATATGATGGCGAACAAAGACACAAGTCAAGAAATGAAAAAGACGGTGGACTCACATGGCAGCAGAATTGAACAGGCAGAGGAAAGAATTAGTGATATGGAAGACAATACAGTTGAAATCAAAGAGATTGTAGAAAA
>JAKSZT010003973.1:90933-150107 GCA_026826555.1 Tolypeutes matacus
TATTATATTATTAATAATTATAATAATTATAATATTATTTATTATATATTGTGTATTATATATATTATATATATTAATATATATTATATATATTTATATATATATTTTATAGATATGTTGTATATATATTATTATGTATTTTATTTATTATAATATTATATTATGTATTTTATATAATATATTATAATATTATATTATGTATTTTATTTATTATATTTATATATTTTATACATTGTTATATTATGAGTTATTGGTCATAGGAATCATTTTAATTTTCTTTTCTTTTTTATGCATTTTCTGATTTGGGTATCAAATTAATACCAACAATAAAATATCTTCTATTTTCTGTAAGATATTATGTAATATCTGCATTAGTTTTTATTTGAAACTTTGTTAAGTTTCTTTAGTGGAACATCTGGTCTTGGACATTTCTTTTTCAGGGGATGTTTAATAATGAATTCAATTTATTTAATTATCATTATACTAGTCATATTAACTATTTTACTTTGAGTTTTTATAATTGTACTTTTTGATAAATTGATCCATTTTTCTGATTTGCCAAATACATAAGCATAAAATTATTTTTTTAATGACCAAATAAGCAGTAGTGCTATACCTTATTGGGGGGAAATGGAGTCCAAATCCTACAAGAATGAAGAAGATTTTCAGATCATGTGGTTTGTTGTAGCAGTATCCTATTTTCTCATATTTCCTGGCCACTCTGGTGTTTCTGGGAGGAGAAGAGGAAAGAGATTTCCCCAAAATGTCTGTTTCTGTGGTGAAATGCCTCTTGCCAGTGCTCCAAGCAGGCTTGCACTTCTTAGTGGAGGATGTAAGTCTCAGTCTTCACAGGAAGGTGAATGCTTCCTCCAGCAATTTCATTTTAGTGAGATTTCCCATATATCCACCATGCCAATGATTTTGTATTCACCTGAAATGGTTTGTAAGATACTTGTTGTTTCTAGAAGGATTAGCCTACTTGGGCTGGGTTCTGTTGTTAGGTTGGGGTTCAGGAAATATGGTATATGGGTCTGGCTTTCCTTCTTCAGTTGAATGTGAGGACTAAGAAATCTTGCCGAAGTAATTCCTTGAGGACTAGCCCCAAACCAGTTTATCTTTGTACCATATTTCAGAGTTCTCCTTTGGTTTTCTCTTGTATTATTTCTGTGATTTATAGTTGTACATAGGAGAGAGGAGTAGGGAGAAATGGGTCAACATCACCCTGTCCCTGTTCAAGTCATTTTTATATCTTTCAAGATGCTTTATATTTTTCTTCACAGAGGCTTTTGTCACTTCTTCATAAGTTAATTTTATCATTCTTCTTTGCTATTGTAAATAGGGTTTAAACATCCATTATATTTTTAAACTTGATTTTTAAGGAAGATTTAGATTAAGAAAAGTTACATAAAATATAGGGAATTCCCATATACTCCAACCCTTCCTCCTTTCACATTTTCTCCTACCAATAACATCTTTCATTAGTGTGGTATACTTTTTATCATTGATGGATAAATGTTTAGACATTGTTACTAATGATGGTCTATAGTTTACATTATGGTTTACACTTTACACTGTAAACTTTATAGGGTTTGATGAAATGTATAATGATCTGATTCCTCATTGCAATATCCTGCAGAACAATTCCAATGTCCCCCAAATGCCCCATGTTACACATATGTTTCCCTCTCTGTATTAGTCAGCCAAAGAGGTGCTGATGCAAAGTACCAGAAATCTGTTGGCTTTTATAAATGGTGTTTATTTGGAGTAGAAGCTTACAGTTCCAAGGCACTAAGAAGTCCAACTCAAGGTTACTTCCTCACCAAACTCTGTTGCAATGAATTGAAACAAAATGGCCGGTGACATCTGTGAGAGTTCAGACTCCCTCTTTTCTCTTAAGGCCCTGTGGGCCCAGCTTCTTCTGATCTCAGGTGTAGGCTGGCATAGGGCTCATTTATTTCTTGGCCCAGCTACTCTGTTCTCTTGACAAGATCTGTTGTAATCTAACAGGCAAATGACTCTTCTCTCCCCAGGGCTCCAGGATTAAACTTCTCTCCTCTGCCATGTCTATGGAGCTCTCTTTCTTCCTGTGTGTATCTTCTCCTGTGTATTTTCTTCTGTTCACTTATATAGGCCACTAAACGGTGGGGACTCAACCCTGAGTTCTGCTCTCATGATGTGGTCAAATCAAAGACTTAACCTTGATTTAATCAAGTAAACATAAAACCTTTGAATTTAACACAGTCAAAGGCTGTCACTCCTGAGGAACAGACCAATTTACAAGCATAATCTATATCTTTTTGGAATTCATAAATAATATCATACTGCTATACTCCACCCTCTGAATTCCAAAAGACATTACAATATTCCAAAAACCTTACATCTTTTTGAGTAGCAATGTTATGTACAAAATCACACCACAATCAATTTATAGAAATACAGTTTGTCTTGGGGCAAAATCCCCTCTGACTGTAAACCTGTGAAACTCACAAAACAATTCATCTGCTTCCACTATACAAAGGAAAAGACAATAAACATTTGCCTTACCATGTTCATGTTGATTAGATAAGTAATTTATTAAGGTAGGGAGGGAAAAGAAATAGGAGAAAAGAACAGTTCATGGGTCCCAGATAGAGAGGAAGGGGCTGAAGAGTGATGAAGGGAACCTATTTACAGACTACAATTTCCCATTAGAGATTATAAATTTCCAGGTTTTACTCACATATTGATCTAGGCAAGGGTGAAGAAGTTCAGACAGAGGTCCAAGGCAGGAGAGAGAGGGGGAGAGAGAAAGAGAGTGAGAGAGAGCATGAGAGAGATTAAGAGCTTTAGCATTTGTGTTTGCTTTTTATACCATTGATTATTCCACACCTTTGCTAAAGACACAGGAGGAATTTCAGCTGTTTGCTGTTTTGATTGATTACCACACCCATAAATCCCCTGGATGGACCCAATGATAATGTCCCTGAAGAATATCCGGGGCTTCTCCTGGCTTCTGGAGGAAATCTTGTTCTAGATGGGATTCTCATGAGGGTCTTCCAGCAGCCATCTTGGGAGTATCAATACCCATAGGGACTTCTTGCAGGTTACATATCCATCTATTGATTCCCTATTTTACTAACCTCAGTTTACACCTTTATTCATAAAGGGGTGCTGAAGGGAAATGGTCATTCTTCTGTAATTATTTCCTGCTGGTTAGGGGCAGCAGGCTCTATGTGACAAGGTGTAAAACCCTTGGCTGTTTTATCTAAATTGGAGGAAGACAGATGTGGCATCCTGGGAAAAGTTGAATGAAGTTCCCATATAGCTAACAAGATGTTGATTCTGGAAGAAATAAACTTAATTAGAATTTTGAAGATTCATGGTCCCACTAAGAGGACACTGGACCACAAAAGTAGAAAAGGCCAGGTGCCTGTAAAGGCTGCATTTTCCCAAAGTTGATGGGAAACAGTAGTCTTCTTTCAGTTATTTTATGCTGTTGGTTAACTCTAGAGAGAAGAGGCATTGCCTATTTAGCTATTGTATTGGGAGAAACTACAGGAAGTGAAAATAGACAAGATTTCTTAAGGGGTGCATGATTTTCCCTCCCCCTAGCAATGGGCATCTGGGCTAGAGTTAGAGGAAACAACTGTATTTGACATGACACTACTTAGCTTTTTCTCTCGTAGAGGTATTTCAGGATGTCCAATAATTGGACATTCTTTTTATTTTTTTATTTTTTTTATTGTGGGTAAAAATCAAAATTTTCACAATACATACCAATATTTGCAAAATGATATATAAATATATATGCATATATGTGCATTTGCTTACAAAAATGTTATTTATATATATATATATAAATATATTTTAAGAGGTGCTTAGATTACCCAAAATATTACACGGAACCCACTGGGATTCCCATGTTGCCCACCTCCCACACCTCCCACCACAGCCCACACAAACATCTCCCACAAGTGTGGCCCACCACCCTCAATGGACTTACACATCCTGGGGCCTTGCCACCAACCATAGACCACAGTTTATTTTGGGTCCTGCATTTTGCTAAAAAAATAAAAATTAAAAAAAAGTGAGGTCACTTCGACAAATGAAAAATAAATTCTTTTTAATTTAGTTTAATAGCTAAAACTGCTTCAGGACCTGCATATAGAACCCTGTGGGGAAGTTGATTGATATACACAAGTAGGCAGGAAGGATCCACATGGACCCTAGGGGAATCATTGACCCCCCTTAGCTCTGTTTGACTGAAAAATTTTGATTTTTAATCACAATAATATATACATATATATATATATAATGTAAAAAACAAAAAAAGAGGGATACCTGGGTTAAGCACATTCATTAACTACTTAGAAAATGAAGTTTACCAGGACTTTTAACACATTCAATGTCCCTCTGCACATAATCCAGAATAGAAGCTGCTCTTTGCTATACTGTGGCCATGGAGACCAGTAGTAGGTAGAATTTCCTGATCTCTGAAAAGACACTCTTATGGGGACTCTGCCCATTATTCTGGGAAGAATGAAGTGATTTTTAGTCAACTGATCTGGTGTTCCAGAGTCCAAGTCTGACTAAAACATTTACCATTCCAAATAATTTAGAGCTGATGCTCTGGTCTCAGCATCCTGAGAATTTAATCCACAGCCTTGGTGATGAGCATTCCTGAAGCTGTCCTAGGTCTTGGGGGATGTCTGAAAACTCCAAAGTTCATACCAAAGTGCCCAAGATGGATTGGTGGGAAACGGGAGCAGTTGCCCAAACTGAAACACCTGATCTGAGTTTCAGGGGATGTTTGGCTGCCCTCTGAATGGAAGGGCCCAAGGAATTTGTTGGGGGTGTTCAGAGTTTACTGTCTGGTCCTTGGCACCACAGACATTCCAGGGTCTGAGACTGACTGCACTGTTACCCAAACAGAAGCACCTGAGATGAATCTCAGGGAACATTTGGCTGCTTTCCAATTTGAAGTGTCCAAGTTGAGTCTTGGGGGACATTTAGAATTACTTGTTTCATTCCCACCACCCCAGGAATCACAGAAACCCTGCCACTGGGCATTTGTGGGGCTGTTCTGGACTTGGGAGACAGACTTAATAGATTTCTGGGTCAAGCAGATTTTGAACTGAAGCTACCAAGCCAAATATTCCTCCTTCTCGGAGAAGGGGAAAAAGCTTCTTCTTCCTTTTCTTACAAAAATTTTAAAAATCAGTCCTAGAAACTGGGAGTTTCTCAGCTAGACTGGCCATCCATCAAAAGCCATTAAATTTAGATATCTATTGTTCTAGCTTACAGGCCTTGGGACCCTGAAGCTATAACTTCCTAACTAGCAAAGGCATTTTCAGTTTTACAGTTTTTAAGACTTTCCAAAGCATTTTAATACAAACCTGTAATGAGAAGTTAAGTAGTAGGAAGTAGGAAGGTAAAACATGGGTAAAGGTTAATTATGAAAGGAGTCCTGGCCTGTGACCCCTGGGAAAAGGAACCCCCTTGGCATCCATTTTGGCCCTGCCCTCCACCTTCCCACCCTGTCCCAGACCAGATAGCTGGGTGTGGTTGACAGGAAGGTGGGCAGGCAATGGCATGGACTCACCAGGAGGTGCAAACCCCCGGCTCTGAGTCATTGCTTTCTTTGCCACTGAGGAGAAAGGGTGGGAGAAGGCAACAGAAGCCAGGCCCAAGGGCAAAGCCAATGGCTGCTAAAAGGGGATGAAAAAGCAGCTTCACAGCACCTGGCACTTTGCCAAGGGACCTCTATCTTGGCAAGGCCCTGTTATGAGTTCCTGCCCTGTGCCCACACCTCTCGGCCCGACTCATCTCACAGGCCTGGGTGCATGGCATGGATGTGGAGAGTTCCCATGTCTCAGCCTCTTTCTTCCTGGGATTATGCCTCATGGGGGTTTGTAGGCAAACCTACTTAAAATGGATAAGCAAAAGAAAACATTAAACAGGCTGTAGGCCATTGTTTCACTCACCAATTACCTCCTGGGTGGCAATGCCAAATATGTAACTGGATTTTGTCTAGGTTCTTGACTATGTTGTAGAAATGAATTTCAAGAGCATGTCACATTGATTAGGCCAGTAATTTATTAAAATAGAGAAGGAAGAGACATGGGAGAAAATAACAGATCATGGGTTCCCAGGTAGAGATGAAGGGGCTGAAGAGTGATGAAGTGATGAAGACTCATTTACAGACTATTAGAGATTATAAATGCCCAGGTTTTACTTGCATATTGATCCAGGTGGGGGTAAAAAAGGCCAGAACAGGGGTCTAAAGGTGAGAGAGAGAGAGAGAGAGAGAGAGAGAGAGAGAGAGAGAGTTTTGCCTTTGTGCTTGCTTTTTAAACTATTAATCATTCAACCTCTTTGCTAATGACACAGGAGGAGCCCCAGCTGTTTGCTGTTTTGATGATTACCACACCCATCAATCCCCTGGGTTGGCCCAATAATGTCCCTGGAGAATATCCAGGGCTTCTCCTGGCTTCTGCAGTAAATCTTATTCCAGATGGGATTCTCATGAGGGTCTCCCAGCAGCCATCTTGGGAGTATCATTATCCACATGGACTGCTTGTCAGGTTCCAGATCCAACTTTTGATTCCCTATTTTACTAGCCTGCTTCACTAAGGCCTCATCAAAAGTCTATTTAGCACCATATTTCTACCAACAGTCTTCTCAAAGCCATCTAGGGCTTTTCCATTAAGCATTTCACAATTCCTCCAAAAATACTCCTTACTCTTTTCTAAAACCATTCCAGGATTTTTGGTAATTGTGTCAGACAATACCTCACTTCCCTTACCACATACTGTATTACTCAGCCAAAGTGGTGCTGATGCAAAGAACCAGAAATCTGTTGGCTTTTATAAAGGGGTAGAAACTTATAGTTACAAGGCCCTAAAGAGTCCAACTCAAGGTTACTTCCTCACAAAACTCTGTTGCCATGTGTTGAAGCAAGATGGTGGGTGACATCTGTGAGTTTTCAGCTTTCCTCTTTCCTCTTATGGTCATGTGGGCCCAACTTCTTCTAATCTAAGCTGTAGGCTGACAAAGGGCTCATTTCTTTCTGGGCTTAGCTGCTCTGTTCTCTTCATGATGTCAGCTGTAATCTATCAGGTGAATGGCTCTTCTTTCCCCAGGGCTCCAGCATCAGATCAAATTTCTCTCCTCTGCCATGTCTATGGAGCTTTCTTTCTTCCTGTGTGTACCTTCTTCTGTGAATTTTCTTCTGTTTATTTATATGGCTCACCAAGAGTGTGGGGACTCAACCGTGAGTTCCAGTCTAATGCCATGGTCAAATCAAACACTAATCTTGATTTAATCAAGTAAATGTAAAACCTTCGTGTTTAATACAAAGGGTATCACACCCAGAGAAACAGACAAGTTTACAAACATAATCTATTTCTTTTTTTGTGAATTCATAAATAATATCAAACTGCTACACTCTCCCTCCCCTCAGAATTTCTGGTAATCACTATTTTTATATCTATATTATAAGTTCTTTCATAGCAAGAATAATAATGTCTACTTTGGTCCATAGTTGCATTCTCCCCCTTATGTTTTTCCATTGTTTGATATTGAAGATTTTGGGATGGTGGTGCCCACTCCACTTCCAAACAAGAGGGAGCTTAGATCCCATGGGGAAGATGCATGGAACTGTCTTGCCTGCAGTTATAGATAATCTGTTTTTTGGGATATGTGTTGTCAATCAACATCCTTTGTTAGTTTTCCTGATGGAGTCCAAGGAGCTGGAGTATAGGAATTGGCTGTGAATCTGATGAGATTTAGGACTGAACAAGCATATGAACAGACTGAAAATTTCAGTCTCTTGGACAGATATTTAACAGGTATAGTGTTAATTATAAGTTCAAATAAAAGGGGCAGAAGAACCATGTATAGGAAAATTATAAATGAGTCTAACTCTGTTACATTCGGGAGATAGGTTAACATACACTCAAAGGTAAGACTCACCAACAGGGTACATTTTTCCTGAGGTTGTCTGCCCTGCCTATAGTGTCTTTATATCTTTATATCTGTCAGGAGCACCCCTGCCTTAGGCACTGTTTACTGTTACAGTCACTGAGATCCTCCTGATACATTCATAAATGTAACTTCTGGAAAAACCTCCTGACTCACTTTGAAATCTCTTAGCCATAAAAACTCATTTGTATTTGATATTTCTGCCTTTTGGTAAAGGTCTTTTTCCAAATGCATCACTAGTTTGTGCTTGGTAATCATCCACTGGAGCCACAGTGGCCCATCCCTGGGAGTCATGTCCCACACAAGGGTAAGGAAGTGAGACCATATCCTGATTTTGGCCTTGAAAGGAGCTGCATTTAAATAACAAGGAGGTTTTCAGGAGTTAATTCTTTAAGCAATATACATTACTAAGCTAAGTTTCAATTCTACAGGAATAAGTTTCATATGTACAGTCTAATATCAGGCCTGCCATACTGGTCTGTTCTGTTTCACTAGGCAAGGCCTATACACTCTAGATCTTATTATAATTCTATTAGAGAATGTAACAGGACTCTCTAGGATGGGAATTTAATATTTTGTTGATTATTGTGTGGGTCTCCACCCACTGAAGTAACACCAAATAACCACATGAACCCATTGATATTCCATAGAGGCATGCCCAAGTTGCATCCTTCCCCACATATCTCCCCACCACTTACACCCTGAACCAATGATCCTCCCCTGCCATAGTTGTATGTTTCCTGTAATCCAAAATCTCCCTTAAAAAGCCAAAATTTTCTTGCATTGTGCCTTTCATCAACATAAGATATCTTTTATGGATGTTGGCAATTTCTTCTGTATTTTCCCACAGTGTTCTATTTTCTTTTCACTTTATTTTCCAAGAAGCTTTAGTTTACATAAAACTCACATAGAAAATATAGGGGATTCCCATTTACTCCTTCACTCCACATCCTACTCTAGCAATAACATCCTACATGAATATGGTAAATTTGTTGCAGTTTATGAACTATTATCAAAGCATTGCTACTAACCATAGTCAGTGGTTTACATTGTGGCTTACATTTTGCACTGTACACTTTTACAGATATTGAAAAAAATATTTAATGGCCTGGATCCATCAATGCAAGATCATTCAGAACAATTCCAAGGCCCCCAAAATGTCCAATGTTTCACACATTCTTCCCAAATCCTCCTTTCAGAAACAATGGCAACAGCCAAGTTTCAATTTTTGAAGAGTAAAGTAAATGGTTACATGCAAAAATATTGATGGCTTGATATATTGGTCGTTTTTTAATTATTAGGCATGCCCTATGTACTCAAGAGATTCTGGCTTTTCTATTTGAGAACATAGCAGTACTACCCAGGATGGGTGTTTAATATTTTCTTGTTTATTATGTGGATCTCTATCCACTGAGATGACACCCCTTGACAAGATGTACACTTTCATATTCCATAGAAGCAAGCCCCAGGTGCACCCTTTCCCACATATCCCCCTGCCACTGATACCCAGTACCAGTAACCCTCCCCTCTCATATTTGCCAAAAGAATATTTTCATGATTGTAGTTTCAACCACAGACCTACAAATCCCCATAGTTCACCTGTTCCTCTAGCTCACCCCCCGTTCAATAGATAATCTAAACCAACCTCCCCACACTGCTCCCCCTGACATTCCAGCACTATTGTACCCACTCACATCCCTCCACTACCATATGACCTCCTTCCACTTCATCATGGGTTTTGCTTGCATTGAACATCAGCTCACCACACACTACTCATTTTCTGTCTCCTTTTGACCTATATTCCAGATTCTAGCTCTGTATCTGATCAATATGCTTAGATCATATCAGTGAGGCCATTTAATATTTGTCCTTTAGAATCTAGCTTATTTGACTCAACCTAAGGTTTTCAAGATTCCTCCACATTGTCAAATGTGTCAATAATTCATTTCTTCTTAAAGCTGAGTAATATTCTTTTGTATGCATATAACACATTTTGCTTATCCATTCATCTGCTGATGGACACATGGGTTTCTTCCAACTTTTGGGAATAGTGAATAATGCCACTATAAACATTGTTGTCTATATATCTGTTCCTTTCCCTGCTTTCAGTTCCTTGTGATATATACCCAGTAGTGGGATCAGTGGATTATATGTCAATTCTATATTTAGCTTCCTGAGGAAACTTCATGCTGTGCTTCACAATGGTTGCATCATTCTGCATTCCCAGCAGCAGTGGATGAGGGTTCCCTTTCCTCCATATCCTCTCCAGCACTTGCACTTTTAAAAAAATAGCCACCAGTCTAATAGGAGTAAGGTGACATTTCATTGTAGTTTTGATTTGCATTTCCCTAATATCTAGAGATCTTAAGCATGTTTTCATGTGCTTTTTAGCCATTTGCATTTCCTCCTTGGAAAAGTGTCTATTCAAATCTCTTCCCATTTTTTAAAATGGGTTGTTTGTCTTATTTTTTGAGATGTAAGATTTCTTTGTATAGGCTGGATATTACATACTTAGAGGATAATTGTCCCAAATATATTCTTCCATTAAGTAGGCTACCTTTTTACTTTCTTGACAAATTCCTTTAAAGCACAAACATTTTTAATTTTGAGGAGAACCCATTTTTCTATTTTTTCTTTTGCTGCTCTTGCTTTGGTTGTAAAGCTTTTGAAATCTCATACATGCTTCCCTATATTATATCCTAGTAGTTTCATGGTCTTGGCTCTTATATTTAGGTCTTTTGTCCATCTTGAGTTAATTTTTTATAGGGCATGAAGTGGTGCTCTTCCCTCATTATTTTGGCTAAGGATATCTAGTTCTCTCAACAGCATTTGTTGAAGAGACCATTCTGTCACAAGAGAGTGGGCTTAGTGGATTTGTTGAATATCAGCTGACCATATATGTGATCATATATATCAGAACTCTCAGCTCTGTTCCATTGGTAAGTATGTCTATCCTTGTGCCAATACCTTGCAGTTATGATAAATGCAGCTTTGTAATATACTTTGAAGTCAGGTGGCCTGTTTCCTCCAATTTCATTTTTCTTTTTCAACAGGTTTTGGGCTATTTGGGGCCACTTGTCCTTCCAAATAAATTTCATAGTTGACTTTTCCAGCTCAGTAAAAACATATTCTTGCAGTATTTATTGGAATTGCATTAAATCTGTAAATCATTTTGGGGAGTACAGACAACTTAATGATGTTTAGTCTTCCAGTCCATTAGCATGGAATATACTTTCATTTATTTAAGTCTTCATTGATTTCCATTAATAATATTGTGAAATTTTCTGTGTACAAGAATTTACATCTTAAGTTGATTCCTAGACATTTGATTCCTTTAGTTGCTACTGTAAAAGGAATTTTTTTCTTGAGTTTTTCCTCAGATTGCTCATTATTAGTGTTCAGAAATGCTACTGAATTTTGCATGTTGATCTTACATAAATGCCACTTTACTGAACTTGTTTATCTGCTCTAGAAGTTTTGTTATAGTTATTTGGGCCTTTCAATGTATAGGATCATGTCATCTGCAAAAGTGAAATTTTTATTTCTTCCTTTTGAATTTTGATGCATATTATTTCTTTTTCATGTCTAAGTGCTTGATTAAGTACAGCTAATACAATGTTAAATAAGAGTGATGACAGTGGGCTTCATTGTTGCAGATCTTAGAGTGAAAGCCTTTAGCATTTCACCATTGAATATGATATCATTTGTGTGTTTTTCATATATACCCTTTATCATGTCAAGGAAGTTTCCTTCTATTCCTATGTTTTGAAGTACTTCTTTTAGAAAACATGCTGCAAATTGTGAAATGCTTTTCCTAAATCAATATAGATGATCATGTGATGTTTTCTTTTGATCTGTTAATGTGGTGTTTTATATTGATATTTTTTATGTTGAACCATCCTTACATACCAGGGATGAAACCCACTTGATCATGGTTAATAATTCATTTGATGTGTTGCTGAATATGATTAGCAAGTTTTTTGTTGAGGATTTTAGCATCTGGGTTCTTTAAGAGAGAATGGTTTGTAATTTTCTTTTCTTGTGACATCTTTATGTGGTTTTGGTATTAGGGTGATGTTCACATCAAAGACTGAATTAGGTAATGTTTCCCCCACATCTATTTTTGGAAGTCTTTAAGCAGAACTGGTGTTTGTTCTTCCTAGAATCGTTGTAGAATTGATACATGAAGCAATCTGGTTCTGAGCTTTTCATGGTTGGGAGGTTTCTTATGACTCATTCAATCTTACTACTTGGGATTTGTCTGTTGAGTTATTCTATTTTTTATCAACGTAGGTTCCTTGTGTGTTTCAAAAATTTGTTCATTTCATCTAAATTATCCACATTCTTGGCATAAAATTTTCAAAATATGCTCGTAAGATATTCTTTTTTTCTGTGGAATCAGTGATGATATCATATCACCTCTCTCTTTTTTTATTTTATTTATTTGCATCTTCTGTATTTCTTTCTTTGTAAGCCTATCTAAGAGATTAACAATTTTATTAATCTTCTCAAATAATCAGCTTTTGATTTTGTGAAACTTTCTAATATTTTTTTCCTTCACATTTTCTTTTAGTTCTGCTCTAGTCATTGTGATTTCTTTCTTTCTGCTTATTTGGGGTTAGTGGGCTGTTCTTTATTAGTTCTTCCAGGTGATCAGTTAGGTCTTTGACTTTAGCTCTTCCTTCTTTTTAGATATATGCATTCATGGTTATAAATTTCCCTCTCAGCATCATTTAGCTGCATACCATAGATTTTTTTCAATTTTTTATTGTGGGTAAAAATCAAAATTTTCACAATACAAGCCAATATTTGTAAAATTATATATAGATATATATGCATATATGTGCATTTGTTTAAAAACATGTTATTATTTTTTTTCATATATTGTGTTTTCAATTTCATTCATTTTGAGGTAGTTATTGATTTCTTTTGCAATTTTCTCCTTGACCAACTGATTGTCTAAGAATGTGTTGTTTAACTTCAATATCATTATGTCTATTCCTGGTTCTCTGCCATTTGTTAATTTCCAACTTCATTCCATTGTGGTCAGAGAAATTACTTTGTATAATTTCAATCTTTCTAAATTGATTGAGATTTATTCTTTCACCTAGCATGTGGTCTGTCCTGGAGAATGATCCATGTGTACTCGGGAAGAATGTATAGCCTGCTGTATTTGAGTGCAATGTTCTGTTTATATCTATTAGGTCTAGTTCTTCTAATATATTATTCAAGGTCTTTGCTTTTTTATTTCCCCTCTGTCAAGATGTTTTGTTTAATGGTGATAATATTATATTAAATTCACCCACTATAGTTGTAGAGGCCTGTATTTCTCCCCGTGCTTTTCCATAGTTTGCCTCATGTATTTTGGAGCACAGTGGTTGCCTGAATAAATATTTGTGATTGTTATTTTATTCTTGAAAGTTTAACCCTTTTATTGATATATAGTGTCCTTCTTTGGCCCTTACAAAAATTTTACTTTAAAAGTCTATTTTATCTGTTGATAGTATAGCTACTCTCACCGTTTTTTGGTTATTCTTTGCATGTAAAATCACTTTCCAACCTTTTATGTGCAATCTCCTTTCATCCCAAGGTCTAAGGTGAGTTTCATGTAGACAGCATATAGATGGGTCATATTTCCTTATCATTTTGTCAACTTGTGTCTTTTGATTGGATAGTTTAAACCACTGACATTCAATGTTATTACTCTCAAGACAGTACTTACATTAAACATTTTTCTTTAAGTTAATATGCCATAATTTTTTATTTTCTTTTTTCTTTTTTGTTATTCTTAATAATCTTCCTTTCTACCCTCTTCTTCAACCCTCCCTCTTCCTTTTTTTTTTCTTTCAATCTTTAGTATTTCTTGAAAGGAAGGACTCTGTTTAACACACTCTATTTCTGTTTATCTGTGAATAGTTTGAACTGTCCCTCATTTTTTAATGCCAGTTTTGCTGGATGCAGAATTTTTGGCTGGCTGGTTTCTTTTTTCTTTTTGCACCTTTATTATGCCATACTATTTCCTTCTCAACCCCGTGGTTTCCATCAGCCATATAGGATTGAAGCCACCTCTCAATTAGAGGTGGAGTGGGCATCACTATCCCAGAATCCTCAGGATTGGGGGATAAAATGTGGACTAAAATGGACTTAATTGTATTCTACTATAAACTTATTGTGATTCTAGCAATGGAAGAAATTATAGCTTTGATGTGGAGGCAGTGGTCACTGGAGGTACTGAAGTCAGGGAAAGGGAAAAAGAGGTGCAATATGGGAGCATTTTCAGGACTTGGAATTGTCCTAAATGACATTGCAATGACAGATAAAAGCCATTATATATCTTGCCATAACCTACATAATTCAGGGAGAAAATGTAAACTGCGATGTAAACTATAATCCATCCTTAGTGACAATGCTCCAAAATGTGTTCATCAATTGCAATGAATGTATCACAATAATGAAAGAAGTTATTAATATGGGGGAAAGTGGGAAGTGTAGGGAGGGGGACATGTAGGAATCCCTTGCATTCTTTCATGTAGCATTTATGTAATTTAAGTATCCTTTAAAATTAAATAAAAATATATTTAAGAAAAGAGTACTCAGTGACCCTTGGTCCAATTTATTTTATATCCTTGCATTTGTCTGTGTTCCCCCTAAAAATATTAAGACCATAAAAATGAATGAAAGAAGAAAATAAAGAATATTAATAATAAAAATGGATGGAAAATGAAACATAAAAGAGCCAGAAAAAATAATTAGTAAGTATGGAAAATCATAAAAAAGTAAAATGGAGTAAGAATTAAAATGTGGAATAAAAATAAAACAGGAAAATAAAATAAAAAATAAAATAAAGTAAAATCAGAAAATTGAGAAGAAAAGAAAGAAAATCATGACTAAACAAGAGAAGGCTAAGGGAAAGAAAAGCAAAGGATGAGGGAGAAATGAAGAAAGAAAAGAAATAATGAAAATAAAGAGAAAAACAAAACAAAACAAAAAGAAAACAAGGGAAAAAAAACAGTAAAAACAAGCCTCCCTGTCAGGCCACTAGCAAGTGCCTCAGTCTGCCAGTGTTCACCAATCACCCTGCAACCCACTCTCCCCAGATAAATTAATGAGTAAAGAAACATATAAATGTATAGAGAATGAAATATGAAAACCCTAACAAAAATCTCAGTTGAAATTCCCTGTCATTAGGATCTAGTCTCTCAACTCCCTCTCCTCTACATGTCTGGTTGGGTGTCTGATACGCTCCTGGATTGCTCTCTGGTTCACTTCTTTTCTGGGGTAGTTGGACATCTGACAGCTTATGGGCTGCCCATCCCCCAATCCTTCAGGCCAGTTGGTTTTCTGAAGGCTTGCTGCTTTCCTCTGCCCTTCAACTTTTACCTTAGGTAGATTGGGCTTCAGAAGGTTTATTGGCTTTCTCTCATGGCTCTCCACTCTCCTAGACTGTTAAGCACCTACCAGCCCACCCCTAACTGATGCAGTTCCTCTCTCTCCCAGGGTGGGTAGGTGTGTCAGCTTGCCTCATCATCTACTCATTCCCCAAAACCCTCTCCCAAGACCTACTTCAGAAACAGCTGGCATCTTTCTTTTCCAGAGAACCAGCTGAGATCCAGTCCACCCACCCTATCTCCCCTCCTTCCTACTCCACTCTACCCCTGAGCTGGCTGGGTGCTGGTCTCACAACTGTTTGCCCCAACGATCCCCCACTTCAAGTGTCTGCTGGACACTAGGATATGCTCTTGTTCACCTGGGGGCTTACTTCACTCTCAGATGCAGATGAGTGCTGGTCTTCCAGCCAAATCACTTCCTTAGCTTCCCTCTCCCTTTGAGCCTGCTGTGTGCTAGCTTGCATGCTCTATTTCCCTTGGCTTCCCTCTCAACTGGCCAACTGGGTGCCCCTTTTATAGCTGTCCTTTTTTATTGCCCCTGCAGTCCTTCATTTTTCCTTTCTGCCAGGTAAACCTTCCTACCTTCCTCCAGTTTCTTGAAGAAGAGTGCAGCTTGCCAGTCCTTATCCCACCATCTTGTATCTCTATCCCCTTTTATCTGAAGCTAAAATTTGATATATGAGTACAAATGACTTTTACATGTAAATTTTAGCTGGATTTTTGAACTGTTAACACCTTGCTCACTCTCCCAAACTGCTAGCATCAAGCTCACTGACAAACTATTAGTCAGAAGGAAGGCAAAGAAGATCCAATATGACAATGCCAGATTTGAGAATGACAGGCTGTACTAATCCTCCAGAAGCTGTGGAAAGTCAATTAAATATGGATAATTTTAAAGGTTTAGGATAAGAAGAACCAAATGTCAAATAAGACTTTTAACACAAGCCCAAATGAAAACAAAACCTTAAGGAAGAGAGAAATGACAACAGGATAAATCCATCAGTATAAACAGATGCCTAAGCATCAGCAAAATATTACAAGTCATATTAAGTAACACGAAGACATGGCCCAGTCAAATGAATAAGGTAAAAGGCAAGAGGAGACTCAGAATGTGGAACAGTTAATCAAAGATGTCCAAACAAATGTCCTTAATCAATTCAAGGAGATGAGGGAAGAGATAAGGGATATTAAGAAGAACCTGGGTTAACATATAGAAGAAATGTAAGCATACAAAAATTACAGGTCTTATGGTAATGAAAGTGACAATGAAAGGGATTAAAATGCACTAGAATCATACAACAGTAAATTTGAACTGGCAGAGAAATAAATTAGCAAAGTGGAAGATAGGACATCTGAAGTCATACAGATAGTAGAACAAATAGACCAAAAAAGGCAAAAAATTCAGCAGGTTCTCAGAGAATTGAATGACTGCAAAAAATGCATAAATATAGGCATTATGTGTATCCCAAAGGCAAAAGAAGGGGAAAAAAGGCAGGAGGACTGTTTGAAGAATTAATGGCCAGCATTTTCCTGCTCTTATGAGGGGCATGTATGTACGTGTACAGGAAGCCCAGCATACTCCAAATAGAATAAATCCTAGCAGACCTACCCTGAGACACATACTATTCAGATAGTCAAATGCAAAAAAATAAGAGATAATCCTGAAAGGAGCAAGAGAAAAAGAGAGCCATCTCATATAAGGGAAGTTTGATAAGATTAAGTGCCCATTTCTCATCTGAAACCATGGAGGTGGGAAGGCAGTGGTATGATATTGTTAAGGTACTGAAAGAAAAAGATTCCCAACAAAGAACTCCATACCAAATATTCTAATCAACTCAATGAAATGAAGAAAGAGATAAAGAATTTAAAAAAACACTGGGGAAACATATAGAAGAATTCTGAACATACATAAGAAAATAACAGATCTCACAATGGTGAAAAGCACAATGCAAGAAATTTAAAATATACTAGAAAAACATAACATCAAATTTAAATAGGCAGAGGAAAGAATTAGCAAAATCTAAGATAGGACATCCCAAATCACAGAGATAGTAGAACAGATGGGCAAAAAATAGAAAATATTCACTAGGAACTCAGGGAATTGAAAGACAATATGAAATTCACAAACATATGCATTATGGGCATCCCAGAGGAAGAAGAGTAGGGAAATGGGGCAGGAAAAATATTTGAAAAAATAATGGCAAAAGCTTCCACCTCTTATGAGGGACATGGATATACATGTCCAGGATCACAGTGTACTCCAAGCATAATAATCCTAGCAGAAGTAGCCCAAGTAACATACCTATTAGATTATCAAAGACTCAAGATAAAGAGAATCCTGAAATAAGCAAGATAAAATAGATTTATCACTTATAAAGGGAGCTTGATAAGATGACGTGCTGATTTCTTATCTGAAACCATGGAGGCAAGAAGGCAGTTGTATGACATAGTTAAGGTGCTGAAAGAAAAACAAAACTACTAGCAAAGAGTTCTCTATCTAACAAAACTGTAATTCAAAAATGAGGGAGAGATCAAGATAGTCACAGATAAACAGAAATTGAGAGAATTTGTCAACAAGAGTCCTGCCTTTCAAGAAATACTATAGTGGGTTCTGCAAGTTGAAAGAAAACAAAATGAGGAAATGTTAGAAGAGAGTGTAGAAAGGAAGATTATTAGTAAGAGTAACTAAAGGATAAAAAGAGAAATAAAATAATATATCACATATATAAGCCTAAAGAAATAATGGGTAAAGTCAATATTGCCTTGACAGTATAACATTGAATGTTTATGGATTAAAACTGGAAACAACCCAAGCATCCATCAGCAGATGAATGGATGAACAAAATGTGCTATATAAATACTAAAGAGTCTTACTCAGCTGTAAGAAGGAGTGAAGTAATGTCACATTTGACAACATAGATGAATCTCAAAGACCTTATGTTGAGTGATAAACATTAAAATGTATGTTTGAGTTACAATGGATATTTCAAACTATGTGAATATTTAAAAAGTGGGACAGAGATGTTATTGATGGTGAGTGCATCACACAGATGTGTTCCATTTGTGTATATATATATTTATACATTACCAAAATAATGACAGACCCAGTTTTCAAATGATTCAATTCAACTCAGAAAGAAATTGAGCCAAAGAGTTTGTTGTTCTTTACAATCATTAATTGAAAACTGAATGTCATCCCACAGTTAATTTGCAGCCACTCTTCTTCCCAGGGTAGAGGAAAAAATGAATTTCTCCAATCCTTGCTTTAACTTTAATCTTTGAATTCAGTTCCTGTCACCCTTTCCTCCCTTTATTTCTTTTGAGAAATGTGGATCCCACATTTTTAGTTCAGGTGCAGTTTGCAGTCCCTGATGAACCCAGGGGACACTCCACCATATTTGGCCTGGTGTGATGGCACTGTAGGTACCTTAACCCACAACCGCTAGTGGGCCTGAAGCCTATTCTTCTGAGCCTATGAGGTGACACTCTCCAAATCAACACTGGTTTGGCTTCTTTTGTTTTCTTACTCTTCCGTTTATAATTAAAAATTAATGTAAATTCTATAATGGCAAAATTTAAAATATAAAAATATAAACCAATAACAAATTACATACACCTTACAAATCAGCAATTAAAAATGGGATTTATGGGAGGTGTGGGAGGTGGGGAACATGGGAATCCCTGTAATTTCTGTGTAACATTTATGTAATCTAAGTATCTTTTAAAATATATAAATATTAAATAAATAAATAAATAAATGCATCACTTCTAAAAAAAAATACAGGATGTAGAATATTGAAGGTAACAAAATAGCTTTAAAATAAGCAAATCAAAAATACAGCAGTTGCACAAATCAATAGATAAAACAGCAGTTGCAGTTGTATATTTTAACACACCCATATCACAAACCATTCAAAACATCAAGGAAATGCAGAGACAGAGATATCAAAGGTGTAAGTACTGTAATTAATAAACTTGAACATACATATATTGATGTAAAGTAGTATGTATACTATAGTATATTACACCAGTCCAAAAGAAAGTGGGGTATTTTTTACAGAAACATATGAAAAATTACAGAAAATAGACCAGGCATCTCACCATAAAAATGTGCCTCAAATATTTCAGAAGATTGATATCATACAAATATTTCTGAAAGAGGAATGTGTGTATGTTTACACAGATGCAGCATTGCTCCTTTAATTACAATACTATGCAATTGTAAAAGTGTATAATACATGAATATATATGTGCATACACACATATATATACATGCATACATATATTTATATGAAATAACATGATGGTAGTATCTGTAGGATGCTATGATGTAAAAATATATGGTTCAGAATAGTGTATGCAGTATTTATATATTTTAATAAAATGGAAGGATACACCAAATCAAATAAAGATGAATTTGTAAAGAGGCAGGAAGTCCACAATATGGCCCAAGGAGAGATAAAAGATACTTCTCTGTATGCACTTTATTTTACAGATTTTACTCTGAGTTCATGAAAATATCTTACATAATAATACAAAAAAATTCTATTAAAAATTTTAAAATCCCGAATATTGAAAGTAATGAAAAAGTTATCTAACTTTATATTTCATTACTAGAAAAAGGAAATATTTTAAATGATTTCAAACAATAGTCGTGTAATGCACATTTCCTGTAAGATAAACCATAGGACAAAATAAAATGGGACATACAGAAAGGCCTATAAAGAAACAAAACAAAAATCCAAAGTCCAAACAAAAAATATGGGAAGCGGCTGTGGCTCAATCAGTAGGGCTCCCGTTTACCATATGGGAGGCCCTGGGTTCGGTTCCCGGGGCTTCCTGGTGAAGGCAAGCCCGCCCGCACGGCGTGGTTAGCTGACCCAGCGAGCACAAGCAGCAAGGGGGGGATAACTGAATAAATAAATAAATAATCTTAAAAAAAATATATGATCACTTTTGGTGTTTCAGTGTAAACAAATAGTAGATGAAGAAAAGTGATTATTTATAGAAAATTTTCAGAGAATACATCCAAAAGGAATGAAAATATTAAAGTATTTTTAGCTTATTTTCTCAATCAGCAGCAGCACCTGCTAAAATTATTAGATGAAATATTAATGTGGAATTTTATTAAGGATGGAACAGATTAAAAACTCCTGAACATAATGAATAAATGCATCACCATTAATAAAAAAGGTCCTCAGATATTATGGTCCTCTTGCTATTATGTAACAAAAGATGCAATGTTTTGCCTGCATTGTTTGTAAAACAATAGAACCAGAATTCAATCAAATTTCCACATCATAGGAAATAAATGAGGCAGAGAAAAAAGTTTAGCGAGTATGGAACAGTAATAGAAATTCCAAAATTTGGTAAAATTTATAAGACAAAAGCTTGTTTTATCAGCAATTAAATGACAAGAAAATAAAATGAGGAGAGGAAATTGTTAAAGATTTAAAAACAAACAACAAAAGAGAGAGGATGAAAGATGGGGCTGTATAAAATAGTGAACTCTGTTGTGGACAATGAATGTGGTTAATAGTACAAATATAAGAATGTTCTTCCATAGACTTGGACAAATTTACATCATTATAAGGTTTCAACAATGAAGTAGTATATTGGAAAATGTATGCCTAATGCAAAGTGTGGACTATAGTTAACAGTAATATTTTAATATTCTCTTATCAATTGTAAAAAAGACACCCCTCCAATGCTGTGTCAATAATAGGGGGTTATAAGAGCATGTTTGGTTTTTTTTTTAATTTTCTTTTGGAGCAAAGAAAATATTATAAATTGTCATGATGAAAAGAGAGCCATTCATTGTACACTTTGATGAATTGTATGGTATGTGAATTTTTAAAAAGAGGTCATTCAATTGTGTGGCTTTTTTTTTTTTTTTGGATTCTGATTGGAAAAAATGTTAAAAAACACTTATTATGCAACAGGAATAATTTGATACCTACTGTTTTGGGCACTGCTAAGGAATTACTATTGATAACATATTTAAATGTAATAATTAAATATTTGTTTTATTAATTGGAGTCTTAATTGTATTGAGAGGCATACTGAAATAATAATATAATTGGGATGAGGGGAATGAGCACTGAATTATTTTGCAAGGGCTTCTATGACAAATACTGCAAACCGGTTGACTTAAATAACAGGAATTTACTGTCTTACAGATTTGGAGTCTTTAAGTCCAAAATCAAGGTGTCAGTAAGGCCAAACTTTTTCAAAAGTCTGCAGGCTTCTGGTGATGATTTCAAGGAATCCTCTGACACAGGTCAATCTCTCTCTGATTTCCAATTTTCTTTGCTTGTAAGTACTGAGCCATATTGGATTAAGGCCCAGCCTATCTCATTTTTCCTTATCCAAATAGGATCTTCAAAGATCCTATTTACAAATGAGTTCAAGTCCACTGGACCGGGGATATGATACAATCTATAACAGGTGCTTTGGATGAACCAAAATTGGGCACATGTTTGTAATTGATGAAATTAGGTAATAGATATATGAGGTATCACTACACTTTTTTCAATCCTTTGTGCATGTTTGAAAATGTCTATGATTAAATCAAACAAACATCAACAACCACAACAATAAAAACATGACTGTAGGCTCTGGAGTCTGTCTAATTAAATCCTTCCTCTTTCTAGAGGTACTGATGTTGACAAGTTACCTGCTTTCATTCTGCATTAGTTTTCTCATCTAAGAATTCCTTCCTTATACAAAACATTTACAACATTGCTGAGCACATGATAATCATATATTTTATGATTAAGATAATGAATCATGCATTATTTAATTGATTATTACTATCTACATGCTACATTAGAAATTGAAATTCATATTTTTGTCAATTTTTACTATAATTCACATGTAGCTTTTGACTTTCTGTTTTCTGTCAATGAAAATTCAATCTCTAATACTTTTCTGTTATTTTATTGGTACTAATTTTTTTGAATTATTCAATAACTAAAAATGACTTTTAGCCATCCTATTAAACTGATAAATTACATAATTGTAAAAGTAATTCCTTTTGCTAATTTAACCTATTATTTTTTAAATTCCCCCCCACACTATTTTTGTATCCAGCAGATGATTAGGTTCTTTCATCAGAAATTGCATATAATTTAAATGCTTTTTAGATTTTTCTCTGTATGTGGAGCTTCCAATTTAAACAATTATTTATAACTTGGTATTGATCAGTGATTTCTTACAGTTTTACAGGATTATTATTAAATAAGTTATTTTAAAATCTTAATTATTATACATTAATTTTATTAAAATCCTACTCAAACATTATTTTTCTTCCTCATGACTTTTTTCTTCTCATTGTGTTTGCTTTTTGTGAGTTTTTAAAATTTTATAATCAATTTTATTGAAATGTATACATAAACCATACAGTTTTTGTAAAGTGTACAATCAATGGCATTTGATATAATCACAGAATTGTGCATTCATAACATTCATCAATATTAGTGCATTTTGATCACTTTAAAAAAGAAAACAAACGCAAAAATCTCTACCCTTTAGTAGTCACCTCTCAATCTATCATTCCCCTATGATACATAACAGCTGATATATTTCTGTCTCTATAATTTACTTGTGTTTACATTTTATATGAATGGAGTCAAACAACTTGTAGTACTTTTTACCTACTTACTTTTTCTTAGCATGCTTCCTATTTTTTATCATTGATGGAAGATTATTTGTATATGACTAAGCACTACTGTCCATAATTTATATCAGTTTTATTTTGCCTAAATATCACACTGTTATTAACCTCTTGTAACTTTAGCATGCATTTGTTCTCTTTCAGAGGAAAACATTATGTACGTACTATTAACCGTACTCATTTTTCACAAGAGGGTTCTCTATGCTATACAGCCACATATCTCATTTTTAGCCTTCCTTCTAGTGACATACACATCTTTGGACTTTCCCTTTCAACTACTATCATATCCATATTAACACTGCTAATTACAAACCCTGTGCTGTGCTTTCACCATTTCTATTCATTTTCAAACATATAAAAACAACATTTTTAGCAATTCTGCACCAATTAAACCTCAGCTTTCCATTATCTAACCATATTCTATTTTCTGGTGACTTATATTCTAGTTATTAATGCCACAGGTTAGTTCATTATATTTAGTTCATAAGCGTTAAATCATACAATATTTGTCCTTTGTGCCTGGCTTGCTTCATTCAACATAATTTCTTCCAAATTCATCCATTTTTATCATTGTTTCATGACTTCATTTCTTCCTACAACTGAATAATATTCCATTGTGTGTATATACCACAGTTTGTCTAGCCATTCATTGGTTGATGGCTACTTAGGTTGTTTCCATGTTTTGGCAATTGTCAATGTTACTCTGAACATCACTGCACAAATGTCTGCTTTCAGTTCATACCTAATAGTTGTTTCTCTGGGTTACATGGCAGATCTATATCTAAATTCTGTAGGAACTGCCAAACAAACTTCCACAATAGCTGTGTCATTTTACATTCCCACCAACAGTGAGTAAGCTTTCTAATCTTTTCATGTCCTCTCCAACATTTGTAGATTTCTGTTTTAATAGTGCCCATTATAGTAGGTGTGAAATGATATCGCATTGTATCTTTAATATGCATTTCCCTAAGAGCTACTGACATTGAACTTTTTTTCATGTGTTTGTTTATTCCATTTATATTTCTTCTTTATTATTATTATTTTTCCATATAGTGTATTTTATTAGATATATTGTGAGTTTACAAAACAATCATGCATACCATACAGGATTCTCATACATCTCCCCACCAACCAACACCTTACATTTTGGTGACACATTTGTTATAAATGATGACAAAATATCATCATAACATTATTGTCACCTATAATCCATAGCTTATATTTGGTGTATTTTTCCACAAATCATCCTATTAATAACATTATGTTTTTGCATTGTATATTTGTTCTAGTTCATGACAGAATATTCTCATATTTGTACTGTTAACCACAGCCCATCGCCCACTATTATTAACCACAGACCATCACCCAACATGGGGGTCATTGTGCTATATGGTCTCTTGACTTGTAAAATCCAACCAAAATATGCACTCAGCAGATTGCAGTTTCATCAGAGAGTAGTGCTTTCTTTGCCTCATTTCATTTTAGTAGGTTTTCGTTACTCAATGGGAAAACACCATAACCAATATACCACCATAGTTGACCCTTCACATTAATAGAGTACCTTCTTTCACATTGCTGAAAAAGATTACAATATTACTAACTATAGCCTAAAATTTACATTAGTTGTATTTTCCCATGTATAATTGTATTCTTAATACCTTGTAATAGAGGAACATTATTGTATTTGTATTATTATCCACAATTTTCCTCATACTGAAATAACTATGATATACAGTCCCTAGATTATCCTCTAGCTTGCTTTCTTTTTTAAAAAAAATTACTGCATATATTTAAGCAATCTTCAAGTCAAAAACTACCACAATTGATGTTCAAAAATATATTTTTAATATATATATTTTAAAAGATGCTTATACTACATAAGTGTTACACAAAAATTACAGGGATTCCCATGATCTCAACTTCCCATACCTCCCATAACATCTCACATAAACAACTTTCATTAGTGTGGCACATCACCTGCAATGGATATAAACATCCTGGGGCTTTGCCACTAATTATAGACCACAGTTCACATCGTAGAACACACTCTTTCCAAACAGTTCTGCATGGTATACACTGATGTAAAATGGCCTATATCCATCACTGCAACATCAGTCAGAACAACACCCAAGACCTGAAAAAGCCCATGTATTACAACTGTCTTTCCCCTCCCCACCCCAAAGTATCTAGTGGCCACTGGCTCCACCTCACTGTTATAATTTCTTCCATTGCTTGAGTCACAATATGTCTACAACAGAATACCATTAAGTCCACTCTAATCCATAGTTCCTCCCCCTATCCTGAGGGGACTGGAATGGTGATGTCCGCTCCACCTCCAAGTGAGAGTGGGCTTACATCCCATGGATACAGTGGATGGGATTACCCTGCCTTCAGCTGCAGGCTCTCTCCATTCCCTGGGATGGCTGTTGTCCATCAGCATCTCCTCACCAGGTGACTTGGGTGAGTACATTGAGCTGTAGAGCAGGAGTTTCAGCTCCATCGAGATTCCAGGCACAGCTTGCACATAGGCAGGCCAGAGGATCCAGTCTCTGGAAGTACACCTACGAACTCCAGCCTCACATATAGGTTTGAATAGAAGGGACTGATGGACCATGTGCAGGGAGGACTTATTTGAGTTCAACTGTGTCACTCTCAGGAGCACAGATTCCAAAGTTAAGCTGACTGATAAGGCATCAATCTCTGGGGCTGTTCCCCTTATATAGGACCTGGGTGTCTCCAGAGCCCTCAGGAGCCTCTCTGTGTGGGGTGATATCCACTTTGGTGTTCTATGAGATCCTGCTGAGGTGTGCATAAGTGTTACCTCTGGGATGATCTCCCGATTCACTTTGAAGTCTCTTAGCCACATAAACTCATTTGTCCTTACATTTTCACCCCTTTATTCAATGTTTTTTTCCAGTCATGTTTCCAGAGGGCACTTGGTATTAATCCTTCATTGCCAGGTGGCCTCATTCCCAGGAGTCATGTCCCATGCTGGGGGGAAGGTAATGCATTCATATGCTGAGTTTGGCTTAGAGAGAGGCCACATTTGAGCAACAAGGAAGCTCTCAGATGGCAGCCCTTAGGCACCCTATAACAGTAGGCTAAGTTTCAATTACAAGAGCAAAGACTCATAAGCCTAGTCATAAATAACAAGAACCCAACAGTGGTCCAAAGTTTTTTGCCAGACACTGCCCCTGCTCAGGGAACTGTTGCTTCTCCCTTGGAGAATGTGGCAGAGCTCTCCAGGCTGGGAATTCAGTATTCCCTCAATTATTGAGTGATTATCTACCAACCGTGAACATACCCCATCCCTCAATCATTTGAACAATTTTATATATCTTTCATGTATATTCAGATGAATTTACTCCCATGAATCACCCTTCCCAGACACCACCAATGGTCCTCTGCAGCCACCATTGTAATCCTTCTGTGATCTAAACCTTCCTTGAAGATGAAGCCCATATAATAACCAAATACAATTAATAGGAAAATGAAATAATAATACCAGTATGTACCGTGACACTTTCCCCCTCTCATTCCCCAGTGTCTCCCAAATTTTCATTTAGTTTTCAAAGAAGATTAAGGTCACAGCAAAGTCACACACTGTATACTAGAGATTCCCATGTACCCAATCTCCCTCCCATTTCCCCACCCCATATTAAAACCTCTTTTTTTGTGTGAATGGTAGCATTGTTATAAGTGTTATACAGATAGTGAGACATAGCTACTAAACATTATCAATGGTTTACAGTATATTTTACAATTTAGACGGTACAGTTTAATAATTTTTATTGATATTTACCATGTCTTTGTCCAATACTATAAGGTAATGAAAAACACTTCCCATGACCACTAAATACCCAGTTTGATCTTTTCTTTTTCTTCCTCCCCATCCCCCTGGGGCATATGACACTCTCCTGTCTTGACACATGGGAGGACAAGATTCATAGTTACATGCCCTGGATATTCTAACCTGCCCTTCCTAATCTACACACCTGTTAACCCTGCACCACCAAACCCAGTAATATTACTACCCACTTGTCCTATCCTTCCATATGCAACTATACTCTATCACTTTACCATAGATTATGTCCATATGGGTGATGGCTCACAACCTACTCTTCTCTCTCTCTCCCTTGTTGAACTAGTTTTCAGACAGTGGTTCTCAGAGACTGCTCACTTTCCTCAATTCAAATCAGTGAGATCATATACTGTTCATCTTTCAATGCCTGGTTTGCTTCACTCAACCTAAGGTCTTCAGGATTCATCCATGTTATTCCATGTGTTAGCATTTTATTCCTTCTAACAGCTGTGTAATATTCCATTGTATGTCTGTACCACATTTTGTTCATCCATTCATCTGTTGATGGACACTGGGGCTGATATCAGCATTTGGAATTTGTGAACAATGCCGCTATGAACATTGGTGTGCATATATCTGTTCATGTTTTTGCTTTATATTCTTCTGGGTATATACCCAGCAGTGGCATTGCTGGATCATACAAAAGATCTATTGTTAGTTTTCTGAGGAACTGCCAAACTGTCCTCCACAGTGGCTGGACCATTCCATAATCCCAGCAGCAGTGAAAGAGGGTTCCTCTTCCTCCACATCTTCTCCAACACTTATATTCTGCTGTTTTTTAAATAGGTGCCATTCTGATGGGTGAAAGATGGTATCTCACTATGGTTATGATTTGCATTTCCCTAATAGCTAGTGATGTCAAGCATTTTTTCATGTGCTTTTTAGCCATTTGTATTTCTTCCATGGTGAAGTGTCTTTTCAGGTCACTTGCCCATTTTTTAAATGGGTTGTTTGTTTTTTTACTTTTAAGGTGTAAGATTTATTTATATATGCAAGATATTAGGTTCCTATGATATGTGGTTGCCAAATATTTACTCCCATTAGGTAGGCTGCTTTTTTATTTTCTTAATAACGTCCTTTGAGTTGCAGAAGTTTTTAATTTTGATGAGATCGCATTTATCTATTTTTTTTCTCTTGCTGCTCGTACTTTGGCTGTGAAGTTCATGAAACTATTTCCTATTACAAGGTCCTGTAGAGGCTTCCCTACATTATCTTCCAAAGTATTTATGGTTTGGGCACTTATATTTAGATCTTTGATCCATCTTGAGTTGATTTTGTATAAGGTGTGAGATGGTATTCTTCTCTCACTCTTTTGGATATGGATATCCAGTTCTCCAAGCACCACTTGTTAAAGAGGTCATTCTTTCCCAACTGAGTGGGCTTGGTGGCCTTGTCGAATATCAGATGACTGTATATGCAAGGATCCATATGATAACTCTCAATTTGGTTCCATTGGTCAGTAGGTCTATCCTTCTGCCAATACCATGCAGTTTTGATCACTGTAGCTTAGTAGTATATTTTAAAGTCAGGTAATGTGATACTTCCAACTTCGTTTTTCTTTTTCAGTATGTGTTTGGCAATTTGGGGCCTCTTACCTTTCCAAATATATTTTGTAATTAGTTTTTCCAGTTCCTTAAAAAATATTGTGTTGTTTTTTATTGGGATTGCATTAAATCTGTAGATTAGTTTGGGTAGGATAGACATCTTGATGATGTTTAATCTTCCCATCCATGAACAGGGAATATTTTTCCATTTATTTAAGTCTTCTTTGATTTCTTTTAACAGTGTTGTGTAGTTTTCTGTATATAAGTCCTTTACATCTTTAGTTAAATTTATTCCTAGGTATTTGATACTTTTAGTTACTATTGTAAATGGTATTTTTTCTTGATTTCCTCCTCAGATTGTTCATTATTGGTGTACAGAAATACTACTGATATTTGAGCATTGATCATATAGCTTGCAACATTACTGAATTCCTTTATAAGTTCTAGAAGCCTTGTTGTAGATTTCTCAGGGCTTTCTATGTATAGGATCATGTCATCTGCAAATAATGAAATTTTTACTTCTTTTCCAATCTGGATGCCTTTTATATCCTTTTCCTGCATTAGTGCTGGAGCAAGTACTTCTAAGACAATGTTAAATAGGAGTGGTGATAGTGGGCATCCTTGTCTTGTTCCTGATCCCCGAGGGAAGGCTTTTAGGATTTCACCATTGAAGATGATGTCAGCTATGGGTTTTTCATATATACCCTTAAACATATTCAGAAATTTCCTTCTATTCCTATTATCCTTTGCAGTGTTTTTATTAGGAAAGAGTGCTGTATTTTGTCAAATGCTTTTTCTGCATCTATAAAGATGATTATGTGATTTTTTTATTTCAATCTTTTTATGTGGTGTATTACATTGATTGATTTTCTTATATTGAACCATCCTTGCATGCACGAATGAAACCCACTTGATCATGGTGTATAATCCTTTTGATATGTTGTTGAATGCGAATAGCAAGCATTTTGTTGAGGATTTTAGCATCTAGGTTTATTAAAGAAATTGGTCTGTAATTTTCCTTTCTCGTGGCATCTTTGGTTTTGGTATTAGGGTAATGTTGACATTGTAGAATGAGTTAGGCAACATTCCTTCTACTTCTATTTTTTGGAAGAGCTTAAGCAGAATTGGTGTTAGGTCTTTCCAGAATGTTTGGTAGAATTTAGCTGTGAAGCCATCTGGTCCTGGGCTCTTCTTAGTTGGGAGGTTTTTTATGACTGAGTCTATCTCTTTTCTTGTAATTGGACTGTTGAGTTCATAAATTTATTCTTTCATCATTGTAGGCTGTTTGTGAGTGTATAGAAGCTTGTCCATTTCCTCTAAATTATCATTCTTGTTGGCATATAATTTTTCAAAGTATCCTCTTTTGGTACTCTTTATTTCTGTGGGGTCAGTAGTGATATACCCTTGCTCATTCCTTATTTTGTGTACTTGCATCTGTTCTCTCTTTTTCTTTGTCAGTCTGGATAAGGGTTTGTCAATTTTATTGATATTCTCAAAAAAACAGCTTTTGGTTTTGTTTATTGTTTCTAGTGCTTTCTTATTCTCTATCTCATTTAGTACTGCTCTAATCTTTGTTAATTCCTTCTTTCTACTTCCTTTTGGTTTAGTTTGTTTTTGTTTCTTAAATTCCTCAAGGTGTGCATTTCAGTCTTCAATTTTAGCTCTTTCTTCTTTTTTAATATATGTATTTATGGCTATGAACTTCCCTCTCAGGACTGCTTTCACTGCATCCCATAGGTTTTGATATGTTTTGTTGTCATTTTCATTAATTTTAAGGTAGTTACTGATTTCTTTTGAGATTTCCTCCTTCACCCACTGTTTGTCTAAGAGTGTGTTGTTTAACTTCCATATCCTTGTGCCTAACCTGTTTCTCTGGCCCTTAGTGATTTCCAATTTCTTTCCATTGTGATCAGAGAAATTCTTTGTATAATCTCATTCATTCTGAATCCATTGAGAGCTGTTCTGTGGCCTAGCATGTGATCTATCTTGGACTCTGATCCATGTGTACTTGAGAAGAATGTAAATCCTGCTGTATTTGGGTGTAGTATTTGTATATGTCTATTAAGTCCAGGTTTTCTAATGTATTGTTGAGAGCCTTTGTTTCTTTATTGATTTTCTGTCTACATGTTCTTTCTAATTATGATAATGGTGTATTAAAGTCCCCCACTATAATTGTAGAGGCATTTATTTCTCCAAGTAGTTTTTCCAGAGTTTGCCTCATGTATTTTGAGGCACCCTGATTAGGTGCATAAATGCTTATGATTGTCCTCTCTTCTTGAGAGATTACCACTTTTACTAATATATAGTGTCCATCTTTGTCTCTTACAATAGTTTTGCATTTAAAGTTTATTTTATCTGATATTAGAATAGCTACTCCTGCCCTTTTTTGGCTACTGATAGCTTGTAAAATTGTTTTCCAGCCATTCACTTTCAGCCTACTTGAGCCCCTGTGTCTAAGGTGGGTTACTTGTAGACAACTTATAGATGGATCATATTTCCTTATTCATTCTGCCAATCTATGTCTCTTGATTGGTGAATTTAATCCATTAATATTCAGTGTTATTACTCACAATGAATTTCTTACTTCAGCCATTTTTTCTTTGGGTTGATGTATGTCATTTGTTGTTTTGTTTCTGTTTTTGTCTTTTTAGTTGTTTTTAAACACTCCTCCAAATCTCTCTCCCTTTTTTTTCCTTTCACCTTGTAGAACTTCCTTTAGTATTTCTTGAAGTGCAGGTTTCTTATTGACATACTCTCTTGATTTCTGTTTATTTGTGAATATTTTGAACTCTCCATAATTTTTGAATGCCAATTTTGCTGGGTAGAGAATTTGTGGCTGGAAGATTTTTTCTTTTAGTACTTTGACATACCACTGTCTTCTTGCCTCCATGGTTTCAGCTGAGAAATGAGCACTTAATTTAATTGTGCTGCCCTTGTATGTGATGGTTCTCTTTTCTTTTGTTGCCTTAAGTATTTTCTCTTTGTCTTGAGTATTGGACATTTTGACAAGTATATGACTTGGAGTTTGCCTGTTTGGATTTATACTGTTTGGGGTGTGCTGTGCTTTCTGGATCTGCACATCCATCTCTCTCAATAGGGTTGGGAAGTTTTCAGCCATTATTTCCTTCAACACTCCTTCTTTTCCCTTTCCCTTCTCTTCTCCTTTTGGGATGTCCATAAGGCATATGTTTGTGCATTTTGTGTTGTTGGTTATTTCCCTGAGTCCCTGCTGGTTTTTTTCTATCTTTTTGTCTATCTGTTCTACTATCTGTTTGATTTCAGATGTATTGTCATCCACATCACTAATTCTTTCTTCTACCTGTTCAAATATGCTGTTATGTTAATCCTGCATCTTTTTTATTTCTGTCATTGTGCCATTGATCACCATCATATCCCTTATCTTTTAGTGTATGTTTACAATTTCTTCAGTATGTTCTCCTAATGTCTACATTTTTTTTTTTTTGGTTTCCTTTATTATAAACTTTGAACCTGATCTATTTTTCTGTGTTAAAAAATTATCACAATGTATTTGTGGTTGGAATTATTCTTAATTAAAAAACAGATCTGATTTTGAAATAATCATTTTACAATTATACATTTCTACATCATCCTCTTCTTTAAAGTTTTCCACAAGTTTAGTGAATGGGGCTTGGAGGGAAAGATAAATAAAATGGGAAAACTAATGTCTTCATTTTATCCTTAATCTCTTCCTTCACTTCTTTAAGTTGGTCCATGATATTTGTTTGGAAAATTTTGATTAGTTGTTTGATGTTCTGCATCACTTCCTGGATTTTAGTTTGTTCATTGTACTGGTCCATGTTTTCCTGTTTCTCAGTGTGGTTTGTAATTTTTTGCAGACCTCTAATTATCATTTTATCTTGATGGGTTTATTCAGTTGATTAGCTTCTCTCTCTGCTCTAAAGTTTTATTTAGCTGGTGGTTCTGTGTGTGTGTGTGTTAAGATTCCTCTTTGATATTTTTTCTTCTTATTTTATTTCCTTCCTTCATTTTATGTTCCCTTGAAGGCAAAATGTTAGGGCCAGAGGAATCAAAAGATGTGAGAAATGAAGAAGGATAATAGTGATATTGATAAAAGTTAGAAGAGAGCCAAATAAAACTTAATGAAATGAATATTTAAGTCATGTAGACAGGGTAGAGTAATAGGACAAAAAGTGGAGTACTTACAGTGGACTGGGAAATCAAGTAAAGGAATATATATATAATGATTTAGAAGGCTAGAATTATGAGGAGGGAGAGAAAGAGTAAAGAAAAGGTTGAAAGGTAAAAAATAAAAAAAGAAGAAAACATAATAGATAGGATAGAAATGGACACACTTAAGTTGTGGGCATATGAAAAAACATGGTATATAAGAGCCACAACAGAAAGCAGAGGAGGAAAGATGAAGGAAGGATTAGAGATAGTTTGGAATACAAAATCAATATAGACAGAGAATGGGGAATCACTGAAGAAGAAGCACTGCAAAGAAGAGACAAGCTAACAGCACCTAATTTTTTAAAAATGAAAGAAAAGAAAGGAGAAAGAGGAAAGAAAAACAAGAGACAACTAATAAACAGAGGAAAACCAAACAACCACACAGGCAAGCAGTCAAACAAAGCTAAGGAGGATCAGTTTTCCTCCTAGGGTCTTTGTGGATCATTTCAGCCTGCTTTGGTTTATCAATCAATTTCCCTGCAGGGTTCTATCTGCAGGTTTTGAAGCAGTATTTAGCTATTAAACTAAATTAAAAAGAAGAATTTATTTTTCATTTTTAAAAGTGGCTGTCTTTTTTTTTGGCAAAATACAGGACCCAAAATAAGTCCTCTTCTAGACCACGCCCTTCACCGAGGGGACTCTAACTTGGCTTGTGGAGACTAATCAAGCACTTCCCACTTCCTGGTCTCCCCAGGGGAGCTGAAGCTCTGATGCTAGTCAGTGCAAGACTATAAAAAAAGCCGGCTCTGCCCCTTCTGGAGGCGAGCCTCAGTGTCACCGGGCTGCTGGGTAAATCAGGTGTCCTCAGCAGATTCACCTTTCCCCTCAGCCTGGTGCTGCTTTAAGCTGGCTTATCTGCTCCCCCAAGCTATGAGAGGGTCAAGTCATCCAAATTGATGGTCAATAATCCCCTCTCTGCCTTCTGTCAGAACCATCCCTCTCTTATAGTGTGCTCCCTTTCCCTGGCTTGGCAGGGTTTGGGGCTATTCCTTGGATAGCTAGGTAAATCAACTCCCTCTGCAGATTTACCCCTCCCCTCTGCTGGGTGTTGATTCAATCTAGCTGTTTTGTTCACTCAAGCTGCAAGGGGTTCCAGGCAGCCAGAAACACAGAAAGGAAAACCCTTCCACCCCTTTGCCAGAGCCCTCCCACTCTCACCCCACCCTGTCATCCAGTTGCCAGGCTGGGAGTCACGGTTCAAACTGGCTTTTTTTTCTCCCTAAGTGTGGGGCTCAGCCATCTGTGTTAACCACCACAGGCAGGCTTAAAACTCACAAATCTCTACTGATCAGTCCACCCCATAGATCTGCTCAGATAGATGTCCCAAGCTTCTTGCTCTGTGCCCCCACAGCACAGATCCCCAGGCAGGTCCCTGTCCACAATCCACCATCCTCAGGGAGCTCTCCTGTATTTCTTCTTTAGATAAATGTTTATTCAAGTCTTTTGCCAATTTTTATTTGGGTTGTCATTTTATTGTTGATTTGTAGGGTCTCTTTATATATCATGGATATTAATCCTTTGTCTAATGTGTGGTTTCCAAATATTTTCACCCATTGAATAGAATGCATTTTTTTTATTGTGGGTAAAAATCAAAATTTTCACAATACATACCAACATTTGCAAAATGATATATAAATATATATGCATATATGTGCATTTGCTTACAAAAATGTTATTTATGTATATATATATATATATATATATTTTAAGAGGTGCTTAGATACATGTGATGCTGAAGTTTTTAGGTATACTTCCAGAGACTGGAGCCTCTGGCCTACCTATGTGCCAGGTGTACATGGAATCTCGGTGGAGCTGCAACTCCTACCCTACAGCTCAATGGACTCATCCAAGTCACCTGGTGAGGAAAATTTGCAATAGAATGCATTTTTAACCTCTTCACAAAGCTATTTGAAATGCAAAAATATTTAATTTTCAGAAGATCCCATTTCTTTCTTTTTTCTTTCATTGCTTGTGTTTTCAGTGCAAAGTTCAAAAAAACCCACCTACAACAAAATCTTGAAGATGTTTCCCAATATTATCTTCTAGGAGTTTTAAGGATCTGGGTTTTATGTTTAGGTGTTTGATCCATTTTGAGTTAATTATTTTACCAGGGCATGAGACAGGGATCTTCCTTTATTCTTTTGCTTTCAATATCCAGTTCTACCAGCACCATGTGTTGAAGAGACTTCTCTGTCCTAGTAAAGTGGATTTGTAGGCTTATTGCCCTGGTTTGTATTTTGTGGATGCCAGAAAACTTTTCTCTTTAGCTAACCTATTAATATGTAAATGCAATGTAAATAGGGCCTTTTTATTAGATTTACTTAAGAGACCTTTATTAATTCACTTAATTAGATCATTTTAATTGGACTATGTTAGTGAGGCATGAGAAAAGTTGGGTCACTGGCTGCTTGATGAGTCTTATACAAACTGAGATCACACAGAAAGACACAGAAAAAGGACGTTGACATTTAATCTTGCCATGGGTGAGAAAGAACAAAGAAAGTATTCCAGGTTCACTCACAGCTGAAGAAATACAGAGAAGCCTGGAGAAGCTCAAGGAAAGGAGACCAGGAAGAGATGCCTGATCACCCACAGCTGAGCTCCAGGAAAAAGGAGAGAGAGCACAGCAGACCTAGCATCCTACCTCAACACATGGTAGGACTAGAGAATCTGCCAGCAGATGACTTTGGTGAGAAAACATCTTGATTTTGTCTTGATGTGGACGTTTCATGACCTTGGAGCTATAAGATTTTCCCATCTAATAAATCCCTATTTTAATAGCCAACCCATTTCTGTTATTTTGCCTTGATAACATTTGACAAAGTAAGACAATTATCAAAAATCAGTTGACCATAGATGTGAGGATCTATTCTGAACTCTCAATTTGATTCCATTGATCAATGTGTCTACATTTATGTGAGTACCACGTTGTTTGGAACAATGCAGGTTTGTAATATAGTTCTCAAGTTCAGGAAGCATGAACCCTCCAAATTTGCTCTTCCTTTTAAGATGATTTTGATTATTCAAGACACATTTAACTTCTAAAGAAATTTGGTAATTGACTTTATTTCTATAAAGTAGGCTGTTAGAATTTTTTCTTGAATATTTTTTTCTTTATTTTTAAAAGAACTATAGATTACATAAATGTTACATCAAAAATACAGGGGAGACCCCTATACCTCACCTACCACTCCTATACATTCCCTCATTAACATCTTTCAATTGTGTAGTATATTTATTACATTGATGAATTATATGGATGCATTTCTACTAAGCATGGTCTATAGTTTATATTATGTTTTACATTTTGTACCACATAATTTTGTAGGTTTTGACAAAATGTATAAATGGCTTTTATCTGTCATTGCAATATCATTCAGAACAATTCCCAAGTCTCAAAAATGTTCTATATTCCACCTATTCTTACCTCTCAACCCCTCAAAACCTCTGGTGACCACTGTTTTTACAACAGTATTAGAAGTTCTTCCATTAATAGCAAAATGTCTATTTAGGTCTATACTTGCATTCCCTCCTTGTGTTTGTTTTTCCTTGATCTTGAGGATTTGGAGATGGTGGGGACAACTCTGCTTCAAATTGAGAGGTGGCTAAGATCCTGTGGGGAAGATGGATAGAATTGTTTTACTTGCAGTTATAGATAATCTCTTTTTGGGGGAGATGGGTATTGTCCATCATCATTCTTTTCTTAGTTGTCTTGGGTAAGGCTGATGAACTGGAGAGTAGTTGTTGGCTGCAACTTTGCTGAGATTCATGGCTTACTTGGCATAGGAACACCCAAAAGATTGGAGTTTCTTAGACACATATCTAGTTATAGGTTCAAAAAATGAGACAGAAGAACCATGTGTAGAAAAATTATAAATGAGTCTAAATCTGATACTTTTGGAGAGATGGGTTATCATATATTCCAAAGTAAAGCCCACCAATGGGGGTGATGATTTCCTAGGGTTGTCTGCCTGCCTAAAATGTATAGATGTTTGTAGAGCCCTCAGAAGTATCCTTACTTGAAACACTGTTTACTGTGGCAGTTAATGAGATCATCCTGAGAGGTGCATCAGTGTAATCTCTGGAATGAAATCTCTTAATCATATAAACTCATTTGTAATTAATATTCCCCCCTATTGGTCTAGGTCTTTTTGTGAATGCAACGTTATTTGGTACTTGGTATGAATCCCTTGGTGTCAGGGAGGCTAAACCCCAGGAATCACATTCCACATCAGGGGGAAGGTAGTAAATTTACATGCTGAGCTTGGTTTAGGGAGAGGCCATGTTTGAACATAAAGGAGGCTTTCAGGAGGTAACTCTTAGGCAATATATATTACTAGGCTAAGTTTCAATTTCACAAGAATAATGTTCATAAGTACAATTATCAATATCAAGGGTCTGCAATAGTGGTCTCTCCTCCTTTGCTAGGCACTGCTCATGTACTCTAAAGATTATTGCCACTCTATGAGAGAATATAGCAGGATTCTCCAGATGCGGAGTTCAATATTATATCTGTGACACTGTGGGTATCCATGCCCTGAGACAACACCTGATAACCACATGAACACATTTATATTTCATAGAGGCATGCCCTAGGTGCATCCCTCAGTACATAACCCCACCACTGATACCCCATACCAGTGAACCTCCCCTATAACAGTTGCAACCCTTCTGCAATTCAAAACCTCCCCAAAACAAAGCCAACAACAAATAATAAAAAATAAAATAATTTAAAAATAAAACAATTTTTAAAAAGGTTTTTGCATTTGTGCCTTTCATCACCATAAAATCTGTTTTTATATTTTAATATACTTCTTTTGTTTTTAAAGATACTTAGGTTACATAAATGTTGCATAAAAATGTAGATTACCATATACCACAATCCCTCCACCTCCCACATTTTCCCACATTAACAACATCTTTCAAATGTGTGGTACATTTGTTAAAATTGATGAATTCATATTGGAGCATTGCCACTAAGTATGGATTATAGTTTACATTATAGTTTAATTTCTCTCTCACACTAATTTGTATGTTATGACAAGATATATAATGGTCTGTTTCTGCCATTGCAACATCACTAAGGACAATTCCAATAACCTGAAAATACCCCCATATTACTCCTAATTTTCCCTCTCCCTCCTCTCAGAACCTCTGGTGGCCCTGCCCCCACATCAATTATAAACGTTCTCTCTTTGTTAGCATAAAAATGTCTATAGTAGAATAACAGTAAGTCTACTCTGGTGCACCTTTCATTCCCCAACCTTGAGGATTTTGAGACAGTGTGGCAGTTTGGCATTGTTTATGAATTTTGATTGTTCATGAATTTTGATGTAGAGATTTATGGAATTTTGATGTGGAGTATGTTTATGAATTTTGATAATGAGTTTTGATTGTATAGGAGTTTTGATGTGGAGTCTGGGGAAGTAAAAACACAGAGAATGAGGATACAAGGGAGATTTTCATGCTGGAGCTATGGGAAGTAAATAAATAAAGAAGCAAATACATGAGGAAAGAGAGAAGGCTCCATTAGACATGGCAGAGGCCCCAGGAAGAGAGATGAGCCATTCACCTCATAGTTTTCAGCTGCTCTTGTGGAGAGAACAAAGCAGCCAAGCCCAGAGAGAAACAAGCTCCAGGAGAGAGATAAGACCTTTTGCAACCTACAGCTGATATTGGAAGAAGTTGTGACTTCATAGCCTTAAGAGGAAGAGGAAACCTGAACCCTTGCAGACATTGGAAGCCATCTTGCTCCAACAGGTGGCAACAGATTTTGGTGAGGGAAGTAACGTATGTTTTATGGCCTAGTAACTGTAAGCTTCTACCCTAAATAAATACCCTTTATAAAAGCCAACAGATTTCTGGTATTTTGCATCAGCATCTCTTTGGCTAAATAATACAGAATTTTGTACCAGAGAGTGGAGTCGTGTTTTTGCAATTACCAAAATGCTTGAACAGTTTTATAAATGGGTAAGGGGTATTTTTTGGAGGGATTATGAAATGATTAATAGAAATGGACTAAATTGCTTTAAAAAGACTGTTGAGAGGAATGTGGAGGCTAAAGAGACTTTTTGTGTGGCCTTAGAAGTAAATGATGAAACTATTATTAGAAACTGGAAAAAAGGTGATCTGTGTTTTAAAGTTGCAGAGAACTTAGCAAGATTAACTCCTGTTGTTTTATGGAAGGGAAAATTTGAAAATGGTGAGCTTGGCATTTAGCTGAAGAACTTTCCAAACTAAACTCTGAGAATGCTGTTTGGCTTCTCCTTGCAGCTTATAGCAAAATGCTAGAAGAGAGAGATAAGCTGAGGACTGAATTGTTGGGCACAAAGAAACCAGAAACTGATTCCAGAAATTCCAAGCCTCTGGAAATAAAGTCCCCAGATGATAGCACCCTATTTGAGGATTTAACTAAACTTGGAACTTGTAAATCAGGATTGAAGATGCAGTTGTCTTGGAAAGACTTGTGAAATGTCTTACCGTCTAATGGCTTGGATCCCTGCTTCTTGCTTACTATACCAACAAGATTTTTGAGAGAGTTATGTGAATAAAACCACTGTCAGCTTGAACTAAAAGGGACATGAAAGGGAGACATTGATGGGGAAACAGCTTCAAGGGGAAAACCATGGAAGCTGAGATCTGAAATTAAGACTTCTCCTCAGGCCAAGAGAGGAACCCCACCTATGTGTACAGAGAGGGTGAGTTTGCCCCAGCAGTTGAAGAGGGTGGATGGTTCTGCCCAATTTTCAGGGAGAGTTTTGTTGCCCCAGGGTACAGAGAGGGTGTAAAACATTCTCCAGGGATTAGAGAGGTTGTGATCAATGCCCCATTGGTCTAAGAAGGGCGGACCTGTCCCCCATGTTTTAGGAAATACCAGGTTGCTAACTCATTGCTCTTAGAGTGTTGGGTCTGTATGCCAGAGATTAGGGCAGATGCTGCCTTCACCTCACTGTATGAAGGGGTTATGACTCTAACCCAAGGTTTTAATAATGTGTGATAATCACCCCCATGGTCTTGGAGGGTGAGGTTTGTAACTTGGTCATCACCAAGATGCTTGATGAGGGTGGAATCAAGAAAAAGGCCATTGGGCAGGTCTGTGGAAAGGGTGGATCTTCATGAGGTCCAGGGAGGAGAAACCATTATCTTAAGAATGACTTACAATGAGTTGAGAGTTTATACACCCTGTGCTCCTTTAAAGTGAGGATGGAGATTACACACCTTGTGTCCCTTTACAGTGAGGATGGTGGCTACAGATACACACCTGTGATGTGGGGGTCAGGGTATCTGAGCTTGGATCTGGATGGTAAAAACAACTGCAGATCTGTGACAGGGCTGGTTATTCCTAACTCGTGTTGATGGCAGAGATGAGTATCCTTATATTAATGGAGATGTTTATCCTTTGTCTGTCCATTTGTGTATTGGAAGCAGATAAATAGTTTTGTAAGTGTAAGAGGTCTATAGCCAGATGGGACTTTGCCCCAAGACAAATTGTATTTCTTTAAACTGACTGTGATATGATTTTTACTCAGTATTGTTATTGAAATAAGGTTTTTAGAATATTGTAAAGTTTTTTGGAATTAAGAGGGTGGAGTGTGGCAGTTTAATACTGTTTATAAATTTCCAGAACAGATATTGGACTATATTTGTGAGCTCATCTCTTCCTTTGGGCATATTAAATTATATTAAATATTAAATTCAGAAGTTTAACTTTTACTTGATTAAATAGTGATTAAAGTTCTGATTGGGTGACATCAGTAAAATATAGAGTTCCCACCCCATTCGTGGGCAGAGACTCACAGAGAAAACTACATGGCAGAGAAGAAAGTGGGAGTTTTCGATGCTGGAACATCAAGAAGTAAATACACAGAGAAACAGATAAGTGAGGAAATAGTGATGTCTCCAATAGACACATGAGAGTTCCCAGGAAGAGAGATGAGCTGTTCACCCGATATTTCTCACCTGGCCTTGTGTAGAGAGCAGATCAGCTAAGCCCAGAGAGAATTGAGCTTGGGGGAGAGAGACAAGCCTAGGGAGTCTAATAGTCTACAGCTTACCTTGTGGAGAAAACAAAGCAGCTGAGCCCGGAAAGAAATGTGCCCCAGCAGAGAAATGATACTTTTCTCACCCTAAAGCTAATATTGGAAGAAGCTGGGACCACAAAGACTTAAGGGGAAGAGGAAGCTTGAACCCTTGCATACATTGGCAGCTATCTTCCTCCAACAGGTGGCAACAGACTTTGGTGAGGGAAGTAACTTACACTTTATGGCCTGGTAAATGTAAACTTCTCCCTCAAATAAATACCCTTTATAAAAGCTAACAGATTTCTGGTATTTTGCATCAGTACCCCTTAGGCTGACTACACTTGGAATGCAGCAGACCAATTTGCTGGCCAAAATCTGGGTAAGTGGACACCTGTAACTCCCTCAATGCATAGCCAGTGCCCAGGAGCCGGTGGACCCAGTGCTTTCAGCTCTGAGGTTGGGGAAATGGCACCAGTCACTGCTGCTGCAGCTTTACTCATGGATCTTCCCACTTGAGTATCCTTTTCTTTGCCCTCTCTTATGGATGTCCTAAGCCCTAGAGCATACCAGACAATTTCTGCCTGTCCTCTAGCTATTTTTTCTGGGATTGAGGTGAGACATCCGCCTCTTGACTGCATCTCACTCATGACTTTTGATAGCTGCATAATACTGACAATGTGCACATTTATTCAATGGTTTTCTATTGATGAATACTTGGGTGGTGTGAGTTTCAAATTCTTTCATGAATTCCAAAATGAGAAAATTATGTTTTTGAACTTCTCAATTCCTGTCAGTGCCAGATCCTTTTTATTGGACTGCATCAGTGAGGCATGACTGATATTGAGTCTCTGCCCTCTTGTTGTGTCTGATATGAACAGAAACACAAAGGGAGACAGAAACATAGAAGAAAAGGAAGCTGCCATATTTGATCCTGCAATATGAGAGAAATGACTACAGATTCACTCAGAGCTGAGCTCAAAGAGAGAAGTCCCAAGAGGCTCAATGAGCTGATGCCCAGAGAGAGATGAACCATATGCCTGATTGACCACAGCTGAACTTGGGAAGAAAGCTGAGCAGCCAAGACTGAGAGAGGAGGCTAGTAAAAAACAATCCCTATGCCTGGTTGCCATCAGCTGAGTACCAGGAGATGGTAGATTCTGGGGGGCAGGCAGAGACTTTGGCAGAGATCAGCAGTTATCTTTCTTCACCACATGGAAACTTACTTTTTTGAAAAACATCTTTGCTAATACTTTGATTTGGACATTTCATGGACTTAGAGAAATAAGCTCTTACCCCCAAATAAATCCCCTTTATAAAAGCAACACAATTTTGGTACTTTACATTGGCAATTTTGTGGCAAACTTAAGCAGATGATTTTTGGTATATTGCTGTAAATTAATGCTACAAAAATATGGCAGTTATCATATATATATATATATATTATATTTTTTCAACAAATCTTCAGATGAATACAATTTTGCTTTTACTAAGGTCATCCTTAGAGATACATTTAAAATCTCCCCCCAAATATGGGTGACCCTCATATTTCATTTAAAAATAAGCAAAATCTAATCCATAATTATTAAAGATCCCTCTAAAATAAATTACAAGGACACTTTGAAGATAACTTAAACGGATAAGCTGGAAAAGTAGAAAAATAATGTCACTGGAATGATATTACTATCAGATTAGTACTATGTTATTTTAGAATGGGAAGGCAAAGAAAGCTATTTTACCAAAATATTTAGCAATCATTACAGTATGTACATATCTGATAGGATAAATTATATATCTTTCAGTTGTTACAAGAGCTTTGAATTACATCTATTTTCCCCTTCTTTCAAAAATCAATAGATCACTTTCCAGTTCCTGGACTTAATGGGCTTAACTTCCTCTCCTCCTCCCTTTGTCTGCTCCTTTCTTATATAAACACTTATATACCCTGGTAATAATTCAAAGACAATAATTATGGAGCTTCAAAATTATGTAACAGGAGAATTATGGGAATATGCTGGAGTAGGAGGCTCCAAGATTATGTTTCTCCACAGAAACAACTATTAAACAGGCATGAAATGTCTGAATCATCTATTGCAAAACTCAGAGTCCAGTAGAACACTTTACAGCATCGAGGGAAGAACAGTAGGAAGAGGCTTGTAAATTGTTGTAAAGACTAGTAAATCATTTTCTGTTCATTGGTTACTGGTTCTCATCCCCCACTCTTGTGGTAGGCTGCTATGGGCCATGACCCTTTCTAGCCCCTGGTGACAGAAAGGGACCAAAAATCCACTTCCAGAAGAACAGGGATCAGTATGGCTGATTACTGATGATGGCTTTTGTTAGTGATTATGGCATGTCTCTGAAGGACAGTATTATTCCAATATGTTCCCCAAAGGCTGATGAGCGGACTTAAAGCAGATATGCTTCCACAGGGCTGCTGAGATAGTTCAAAGACTTAATTTGTGGGACAGGTTAAGAAAGGGTAACTTTGGGGAGCTGTGGAAAAAGTTTCTGACACCCTTCATTAACCCTCCATAGGGCAGATTGGAGTGGGTTTATGGCCTGATCCTGGGTCCCTAGCCTTTTGCTGATGGGGAAATACTGACTTAGGAAAGACCTTTCCAGGCTACCACTCTTTATTAGTATTTTTCTGCAGGTGAAAGTAGGTGGAGATGACAACAAAAGCAAACAATAAACTGTTGAGGCAGACAACTGGGAGCAAAACATTACCTGCTTTAAATACCAAAAATAGGGAGAAGTCATGTATACTGGAAAATAATGAGGGGGCATTCAAACTCCTGTAAACAGAGGAATTCAAAAACAACTAACAAGGACAATTCATGATAAGACTTTGGCCCTGAAACACAGGGAGAACCAAGCACTTTGCATTCACCTATGGACAGACTTTTCTGATAAGATGGCTGACATGAGCAAAACTTTGTCTTACACCAGTGGGTTACAAAATCAAGAAAGTCATCTCAGGGAATAAATCACATAGTTATTATTAAAATATTAAAATGTACAGTGTGCAAAGGGAGTAAAAAGCAAACAAAGAAAAGGAAATGACCCACCAAATGGAAAAGGATAAAAATATAGAAAACATCAACAAAGAAAAGTAGACTGCTGACACAAAGAATGAAGATTTTTTTAAAAAAATTATTTTAAAATTGCTCAAAAAGTTTAAGAGGAAAAAAGAGAATTAAGTCATGGATATCAGGAAAACAATAAATGAGTTTTATGAGAATCTTAATAAAGAAATATAAAGTTTAAAAAGGAACCAAACAGAATTACTGGAGTTGAAGATCACAATAACTGAAATGAAAAATACCCAGAAGTTCTCAAGAGTAAACTGGAGCTGGCAGAAGATAGAACAGCAAATTTGAAGACAAAAAAAATTAAAACGAGATAAGCTGAGGAACAGAAAGAAAAAATAATTATATAAAGCAAAAATAACCTGCTGCATCAGGGACACCATCAAGCATAATAATATATGGCTTTGTGAATCCCATAAGGAGTAGAAAAAAGATAGGGACAGAAAGAATGTTCAAATAAATAATGAAAGATAACTTCCCAAACTTACTTTTAAAAAATCATCTAAGAAACCCAGAAAACACCAAGAAGGAAAAGCATGAAGAAAAATCTTCCATCATATATTGGTCAAACTGTCAAATTCAAAAGATAAGGAAAGAGTTTGGAAAGCTGCAAGAATATAACAATTTGTTACATACAAGCAAGTCCCAATTAGATTTGTGTGTCAATTTTCCATCAGAAACCATGAAGGCAATAAGGCAGTAGGTTGAAATAATTGAAGTGCTGAATGAAAAGAAGAACCAAGAATTTTATATCCACTGAGACTTTGTTTCAAAAATGAGGGAGAGATTAAGGTATTCCCAGATAAACAAAGCTGAGGGTGCTCATTACCACAAGACCTTTCCTACAAGCAACGTTAAAAGGAGTTTTCCAGTGTGAAAGGAAAGAACACTAGACATAAAGAAATAAAGACCTCCAGTAAAAATAACCATTTGCATAATTATAAATGCCAATATTATTATATTGTATTTTTTGGTACCAAACTCCACTTCTTCTGTCCTAATGGTGATAAAATACAAATGAATAAAAAGTAAGGATTAAGCTAAGGTTTGGACATACAACATACAAAAATGTAATTGGTAACAATTACCAAAAATTGTTGGGGAGTAGGAGGATAGAGGATAAGTGTATGTGTATGCTATTGAAATCAAGTTGGTATCAAAGTAAGTATGATTGTTATATATTTAGGAGTTTAAATTTAACCCCATGTTAACCACAAAGAAAGTATATGAAAAATATATACAGATGGAAATGAGATGGTACATAATATGATACAAGGTAAAAAAAATCAAATAAACACAAAATAAGGATTTCTCTCTACTTTCAGGAATAAAACAAGCTTGCCCACTGTCACCTCTGTTATTCAACATTGTATGAGAAGTTCTTTCCAGATAAATTAGTCTTGAAAGAGAAATAAAAGGCATTTGACTTTAAAATAAATAATTAAAGCTTTCCATATTTGCAGATGGTAAAATCGTATATATAAAAATCCTGAAAAATCCACAACAAAGTTTTTAGAGCTAATAAATGAAATCAGAAAAGTACTTGGGCATAAGAACATCACCCCAAATCAGTGGTTTTTATATAAATAACCAATGGAAAATTACAAGAAGATACCAAGACAAAAATCACATTTAAAAAGCAACTAAAAGTATCAACTATCTAGGAATATAATGAAGGAATGGAAAGTGCGTGTACACAGAAAAATGCAAATAATTGTTAAAATAAATAAAAGAAGACCAAATTAAAGGAAGGTTGGGAGGAATTGTGGGAAGATGGCATCAGATTATACAGGCAGAGCTTTGCTCTCTCACAAAAATAATGGAGAAGAACGCAAAAGTTGTGTGAGAGAACTGATTTGGGGTTTAGCAGACAAGGACAGTGCTTTAACAACTCCCAGGAGAGTGAGAGTGAGACAGATGAAGAACCCAAACAACAAACATAAATTACCGAGCCCCTATGGTGGCTGAGAATCGTCCCCTCCCCCACCCCAAGATATTAAGCTGGGATAAAACCCCTGGCACACTGCAGCTGACTGAGAGGGAACAGACATCTTCCTACCTGTCATTTGTTACAAGGGAAGAGAGGGGAAGTCAAGGGGCTTTTCTTTATTGAAATCACCCAGCAGAGCCTGCTTTGAATCTTGGTTCTGACAAGACCATAAAAGGAAAATGGAGATTTCCTGTCTTTGGAAAGGTGCAAGGACAAGTTCCATCTGCTGACCAGCCAGGAAATTGCATGGACAAAAATGGCTTTTGGACTCTCAATTCTCTAAATTCTGAAAGAAAATCAGTGCCCCCTTTGAGTCTCTGGCATGATTTGACAACTTAAGCTGGGTAATTTTAAAGACTTAGAATATGTTGAACCTAATATCAAAGAAGAGCTGTGAAGAAAATAGGCAAGAGAGAAAAATTGGCCATCAGAGTAAATGCACCAACATATTCAGATGCCTAGACATCAGCAAAAAATTACAAGCCATGCTAGGAAAAAGGAAGAGATGGCCCAGCCAAAAGATCAAACCAAATATCCTGAAGAGATGCCAAATTTAAGAGAATTAATCAATGATAATCACACCACATTCCTAAATCAATTCAATGAATTCAAAGAAAATATGACTAAAGAGAAAAAGAATATTAAAAGAAGACAGTGGGTGAGAATAAAATACAATTTAAAATCTGTAAAGAAATTAATAGAACTTATGGAAATAAAAGACAAGATGGATAAAGGTTAAAATATATTAGAGGCATGTAAGAGCAGATTTGAATTGCTTTAAAACAAAATTAATGATTTCAAAGACAGAACATTGGATCTGGAAAACACAGGAGAACAGAAAGAGAAAAGAATATAATAAATGGAACAGGGTCTCAGGGAATTAAATGACAAAGTGAAATGCACAAACATATGTGTTACTGGTGTCCCAGAAAGAGCTGAGAATGGAAAATGGGCAGAAAGAATATTTGAGGAAAAAATGACTAAAAACTTCCCAACCCTTATGAAAGCCATAAATATCAATATCTAAGAAGAACAACACACCCCAAGCAGAATAAATCCAAATAGACCTACCTGGAAACACCTATTATTCAGAATGACAAATATCAAAATTAAAGAGAGGATTCTGAAACCAATAAGTTAAAATCAAAACATCACCTGTAAGGGAACCTCAATAAGCTTAAGTGCTGACCTCTCATCTAAAACAATGAAAGGGAAGAGAAAGTAGTTTCATGGGAAATCAATATTGGATGGAATAAGGGAAAAGCCATGAATATATAGAGATTAAACAACACACTCTTAAATAATCAGTGGGTCAAAGAAGAAATTGCAAGTGAATTCAGCAAATATTGTGAGATGAATGAAAATGAGAATACAACATATCAAAAGCTATGAGACACCACAAAGGCACTATTGAGAGGGAAATATACAGCCCTCAAGCTCACATTAAAAAAGAAGGTAGCTAAAATTGAAGCTCTAACTGCATGCCTGGAGGAACTATAAGAACAGCAAATTTTTGTTTTTAGCTGTCCTGGGTAAGTCCAATGACCTGGTGAGAAGTTGTTGCAATTCTGCTGAGATTTAGGGCTGAAACAACATAATGAACAGGAAGGAGAGAGAAGAATAGGTTCAACATGGAAGCATTTGGGGATATTGGAATTGTCCTGCATGACATTGCAATGATGGATAAAAGCAATATACATTTTGTCAAACCTATAAAATTGTGCATACAAAAGTGTAAATTATTATGTGAACTATAGTCCTTTGTTTTTTACAACACATCAATATGTTTCCTCAGTTGTAACAAATGTACCACACTAATAAAAGATGTTGCTTATGTGGCAAAGTGTGGGAGGGGTAGGGTGTGTACTATATGGAAATCCCTTATATTTTGATGTAATATTTATGCAATCTAAAGCTTCTTTAAAAAAATAAAATAAAAATTGTAATAATAATAAAAGAACAGCAAACTAATCCTAAACCCATTCAAAGGAAAGAAATAGTAAACATCAGAGTAGAAATAAGAGAAATCAAGAACAAAAAAATAGAGAGAACCATCAAAACCAAGTTAGTTCTTTAAGAAGATCAACAAAATCAACAAACCCTAAGCTATACTGACAAAGAAAAAAGAGAGAAGATAAAAATAAAATCAGAAATGAGGGGCATGGTATTAACACTAACACTGCAGAAATAAGAGGGTTCATAAGAGGATACTATGAACATCTGCATGCCAAAAAACTAGAAAATGTAGATGATATGGACCAGTTCTTAGAAACACATGAACCACCTACACTGACCCAAGAAGAAATAGAAGATCTCAACAAAAAATTCACAAGTGAAAAGATTGAAACAGCACCAAAATCCTCCCAAAGATGAAAAGCCCAGGACTAGAGAGCTTCACAGATGAATTCTACCAAACTTACAAAGAGAACCTAGTAAGAATCTTGTTTAAGCTCTTCCAAAAAATTGAACAGGAAATAACAGTACCAACCTCATTCTAGGAAATCATCATCATCCTAATACTAAAACTAAAAAAAGATACTACAAAAAAAGAAAACTAGAGACCAAAATTCTCAATGAATATAGATGCAAAAATCCTCAACAAAATACTTGCAAACTGAATCTTAAAGTACATTCAAAGAATTATACAACACTATCAGGTGGGTTTTATTCCAGGTGTGGAAGTGTGGTTCAACACAAGAAAATCAATTAATGTAATCAACTACATTGATAATTTGAAGAGGAAAAATCACATGATCCTCTCAATTGATGAATAAAAGGCATTGGGCATGGGTTCCGTGTAATTTTTTGGGTAATCTAAGCACCTCTTAAAATATATGTATATATATATATATAAATAAATTTTTTGTAAGCAAATACACATATATGCATATATATTTATATATCATTTTGCAAATGTTTGTATGTATTGTGAGAATTTTGATTTTTACCCACAATAAAAATAAATTTAAAAAAAGGCATTGGGCAAAATACAGCACACATTCTTGATAAAAACACTCCACAAATTAGAAGTAGAAGGAAGCTTCTCAATACCGTAAATTGCACATATGAAATACCTACATCTAGCATTGTACTCAATGGTGAAAGAAGAAAAACTTTCCTGCTGAGATCAGGAACTGTCACCATTATTATTCTATATTGTGCTAGAATTTCTAGCTTGACCAATTTAGCTAGATAAAGAAATGAAATGCACCTAAATATGAAAGGATGAAGTAAAACTTTTACTATTCACTGATATGATCCTATATCTAGAAATCTGAAAAATCCATAAAAAAGCTATTAGAATTAATAGAAGAGTTCAGTCAAGTGGTGGGATACAAGATTAAAATGCAAAAATCAACAGAATTTCTATACACCTGAGGAGGAAATTTTTAAAAATTCTATTTTTAATAGGACTGAAACAAATACTTAGGAATAAATTTAACCAAGGACATCAAGGACCTGTATTCATAAAACTACAAAACATTGTTTAAAAAAGCTGGAGAAGACTTAAATAGATGGAAGGACATTCAGTGTTCATGAATTGGAAGACTATATCTTTAAATTGTCAATTTTACCCAAACTGATTTGCAGATTCAATACAATCACAATAAAAACCACAAGAGCCATTTTTGCATAAATAATAAAGCCTGTAATCAAATTTATTTGGAAGGGTAACTGACCCCGAATAGCCAAAAATATTTTTAAAAAGAAAAATGAAATTGGAGGACTCTCACTTCCTGTCTTTAAAGCATACTATGTAGCTACAGTGGTAAAAACAGCCTGGTACTAGCAAAAAGACAGACAGATTGATTAATGGAACAAAATTGAGAACTCAGAAATAGACCCTCACATCTACAGATAAATGATTTTTGGCAAGGCTGTTAAGCCCACTCAGTTGGGAGAACTGGATGGCCATATACAAAAGAAAGAAGGAAGACCCCTATCTCATACCTTATAAAAATATAACTCAAATGGATCAAGGGCCTAAATATAAAAATAACAACCATAAAACTCATAGAAGAAAATTTAGAGAAACATCTTCAAGCTCTTATGGTAAGTGGTAGTAAATCTTACACCAGAAGCACGAGCAAAAAATGAAAAAATTAGATAATGGAACCACCTCAAAATTAAAAACTTTTGCATCTCAAAAGGCTTTGTCAAAAGACCTTTCTCACTTAAAGTGAGAAAATATTTGACAATGATGTATCTGATTAGGTTTTAATATCCATGACATAAAAAGAGTTCGTACAACTCAACATAAAAAGTCAAACCGATTAAAAAATGGTCAAAAGGCTTGAAAAGTCAATTGTCCAAAGAAGAAATACAAGTGATGAAGAAACAGATGGAAAATTGTTCAACTTCACTGGGAAATACAAAGAAAAACTGCAGTGAAATATCATTTCACACCAATTTGACTGGCTACTAATAAAAGTCATAAAACTGTGAATGTTGGAGAAGATGTGGAGAGATAGGAATGCTTATTCACTGTTAATGGGAATGTAGAATGGTTTAGCCACTGTTGAGAAATATTTAGCAGTTCCTAAGGAAGTTGAATATAGAGGACCTGGCAATACCATTGCTAGGGCTATACCCAGAAGAACAAAGAGCAGTGACACAAATAGACATCTGCACACCGATTTTCATAGCAGCATTATTCACAATAACCAAAAGTTGGAAACATCCCAGGCCCCCATCACCTGATGAATGGATAAACAAATTGTGGTGTATACACTTGATGGAATTTTATACACTGATAAGAAGAAATGAAGTCATGAAGCATATGATGACATGGATGAACCTGGAGAACATCATGTTGAGTGATGCAAGCAAGACATAAAAGGAAAATACTGTATGATTGTACTATTATAAAATAAATATATAAACTCATGGAATTAATAATTAGAATATAGGTCACCAGAAAATAGAATGAGGGCAGATAATGGAAAGCTGATGGTTAATCAGTGCAGAATTGCTTAAAAGGTTGTTTGTAAATACTTGGTAATAAATGAAAATGGTGAGAGCACATCCTGTTGTTGGTGACTAGCAGAGCTCTTATATGGGTATGACAGTGGTTGGAAGGGAAGCCTAAGGAGATTTATATTACTAAAATAAAATCTTAAAAAATGTAACAAGGGACTATATAACATAGTGAAAACTCATGTAAAATATGAATATGTATGCTATTGATTATATAAGACTGTTTTTACAAAATATAATTACAAATATACTAGAGAGAAGGAAGCAGAATAGGAGCTATGTACAGCTAAGGAAGCACAGAGAGATTGAGACGTGATGAGTTTTGTTTGTTTGGTTGATTTTAGTTTTTTAGTATTATTATTATTACCAGAATCATGAAAATGCTCTAAAAATGTTTTGAATGATGAATGCACAACTCTGTGCTTACACTGAATACCAGTGATTGTACACTTTGTATGAATTTTTGTTTTATTAATATGTATTAATAAAATTGATAGGAAAGGAGTGGATCTTGAGGGTATGGAGTGAGGAAGAGGATAGATGATTGATATGATAGCACTGTCCCATAATTAAGTATTTTATATATTGACAAGGACACAATAGAGGCATACAGTAAATGAAATAGAGTGGCCAGTACTGCCTTGCAGAGTACTGAGAAAGGGACACTAAAATAAGTGTGTCTGTTCTTTTGGGCCTAATGTTTGAAACTATAGTACCCACCATCAAACTATGTTCTCCAGGAACCATCCCTTTGATAACATACTAAGGAATGCATTTTATGAGAACAGTGGTGGAATATTTGAGAAGATCAGAGGGTCTGTCCTCTGTAGGCAGGGTTGATGGAAAGAGATGTTATCATGGGACTGGGTTGCTTAGGGTCAGTGGAGATAGTGAGAGCCTGGTATAACTGAGGCCAGAAAACTATATCAAATAGGCAAGTGCTAAGTAACTTAATTACTGTAATGGGCATTAAGGTCATAGTGGCAACCTGAATGCCTTGATTCATAGGAATCTGTACTGATGCCTAATTTACCTCAGTGTCCTTAAGAAGGAGGTAGATAAGCAGACAATGAGGTATTAGTTTACTAATAATGACAAGCAAGTGAGATGAGTAATATAGGAGCAGACAGATTATGTCAGATGCCACAAAGAAAATCCACAATCACATGTCCAGTTTCCATTTATGAACCAGTTCTAAGCTTCAGAGTCCATCTACTGAGGAGAAGCCCTGCACCCTCAGGAAGGTCCCACAATTTCACAAAAGTATTCAATAACATTACCCTCATTCTTTCTACAAATGATCCTATAACCATTTATTGGAGTAACCGTACACTGGGGAAATAAAAATATCTAGCTCTTGAAGGATATTTACAGGGTATAAGCAAACACTGATTTCTGGGACATGAAACAGCATCCATTATTCATATTACTATGGGGACTTATCAAATCCGGTAAAAAACACATAGTTTTGGCCCAAAATGTCTCCAAGTGGATCCATGTCCACAGACCTATTGAGTGGTCTTTTCCCTAATCCCTGAAATTGTAATTGACATGGATGCATCTAGGAACTGAAAGATTCCTCATATTGGTTCTCTTACCTATGCTGTTAAGCCTTGATGATATGAATATCCAAAGTGTAGCTCTTTGGATAATCCACATTAGCCAAGAATGTATATCAGAAATAGTATCATATCCCTGCTAGATTTCCAGAGATTATGCCAAACCCAAAGGCTTAAATAGTGCAGAAAGTTTCAAAGGTAGTCCCCATTTTATCACCATTCAATTCACCAGCATTACCTCTGGAAAAAATAGCAACAACAACAACCCAGATCAATCATTTTGAATGACAGTAGACTACATAAACTTAAGCAAAGGTTAGCTCCTATCAGAGATTCTCTACAAAATGTACAGCCTTTACTATAAACAATTGAAGTTCAGCTTCCAAAGACCTTTTTCAGTCACGAAGCATGTGCTTTATTTTCAAAACATGAACCACCAAGACACAAGTGAGATATCCTGGTCTCAGTGAAGTCATAACCTCATCAGATGACGGGTCTTTTATACCTCTCTGGTCAAGTAGCCCAAACTTGGCCCCAAGTATCCCTGAAAATAAACACAGGGCAGAAACATTCCAGCCACAATTAACTCTGGACTTACACACTAGGAATTTTGAATATATTTGACAATTCTATTGAACCTAACATAACTTACATTTATGATTGATACCAGTCATTACTGACAGGTCACCATTTTTGAACACCCTTTATATATTTTGATAAGTTCTACAGATGTAGCCATGCCTTCTTAAATTTTAATATTAAAACCTACATTATCTAACCTCCCTTGAAGCTAGTGTACAAGCATTTAATCTATATACCACCAATCAAAAGCAGCAACCAAATACTTTGATTTAGAAATGAGGATGAAGAATCAGACTGGGTGCTGGGCATCTCTTTTCTAGGAAAGGTGATGTGGTAGATATGCTCTAAAGTGATGCTCAGTGAGTCAGCCCCTTTCATAATCTCTTCTTGCTTGTGGGCATAAGATGTGATTTGCAGAATATGGCAAAGTTGATGGCTGTCATTTCCTTGATTAGGTTATATTATACAGAAAAGGTGATTTTACAGAGATAATTAAAGGAGATGTTAATTTTTAATTCATCAGAAGGGAGATTATTCTGATAGGTCCTGTCTTAATTAGCACTTAAAAGAGTGGCTGGACCCTTTTGTGGAGAGAGACACTCTCCTACTGGCATTGAAGTAGCAAACTGCTCTGTTTTGGCACATGGCAGCCAAATGTGGGATGGCCTCTAGGAGCTAAGGGTGGCCTCATGAAAGTGACTATCAGCTGCTAGCCAGTATGAAGCTAAGATGCTCTGACATAAATCTGCAAGGAAATTAATTTGGCCAAAACCTGAGTGAATTTGGAAGAGGAATCTCACCAACTTGAGTTACTACCATAAAATGCAGCTTAACCAACATCACAAATGCAACATTGTGAGACCCTGAGCAGAGGACCAGCTAAATTGTGACCTGACCCTTGACCCATGGTAATTGTGAGATAATAAATGTTCATTATTTTAAGTTTCTAAGTTTGTGGTAATTTGTTGCCCACAGTAGAGCTCTAATAAAAAAAGTATTGGCAGGAGAAGCATGGTTCTGGGGTTGCAGTGGTGATGGCTGCTTTCTGTTTGGGGTAGAGTATTGTTCTGGGAGTAATTTTGTAAGCTCAGTCTTAACTTGGTGAGCTAGCTAATAAATATAATAGATTCAATTTCTACCTCAACCAACCATAGTTGTTTGTAATAAGGACATTAACTGCTGCAGTTTGCAAAAGTATGTCAACTCTCTTCATGACCCAGTTTCAAAGCCACATCATTGTTCCTAACCCACAAGTGGAGTCAAACCCCAAAAAGGAACTCAGGTTGGGAGTAGAGAAATTATAAATTGAAACTCAGAGAAGAGGGCTTATAATCAAAAGGAACTGCAAGATTTTGCTAATTTATATAGGCAAAGTCTGTATATATGCATGGGAGTAGATTCTGAAGGCTCTGGATTAGGGAGGGAGATAAGTTAGTAGTGACTTCATTAAATTGGTGTGGTGCCTTTACCCAAGATGCATTTATGAGCAAATTATTTTTTCCCATTTAATTTAAAAGCATACCAGATGGTTGGCTGAAGACAACTGGTTCTGGCAGGTCTGGGTATTGGTGTGAAAAACATCCTCTCTAACCATTTGGATCTCACCTTTAGATTTGTTCATGATCACTCCCAATTTAGGATCAACATAACCTTCATGCTTTTGATCCTAAAAACAGATCTAGGAATTTTGGTGCATTATGTATTGTGATTCTTGCAAGATAATTAGAAAGTAATTTTAAGGGGCTAAAAGTAAATCTTGAATGTTAGTAGGAGGATTGCTGAAGGATAATATTGGGAAAGTATAACAATGCTTTGGAAGAAGATGAGGGTTGTGATCAATAATATAAATATAGTAATATTCTTCTACTATAGGATTTTAAGAATGTGGTAATACATGGGAAATATACAACTAATGTAATATAGACTACAGTTAACAAAAGTATTGCAATGTTTTTGTAAAAGCAAAGGTGCTACTGTATTAATGCTAAAGAAAGAAAAAAGAAAATGGGATTTGTTTTGTGAGATATTAATATGATTAAACATTTTTTCTCTTCATTTTCTTTATTAATAAGAAGAATTTTACTATGTCATTTAACTACTCTGTTTTCACCTGTGTATTCTAAACACCAAGGAACAATTGAATTTGTTCTTGGGATTTGATGATATAAAAGTGCTTGGACAGAAATTTTTAGGAGTAATGCTTCCATAACATTTTGAGCTACCTATTATATGTTATTTGAGTTTTGAATTTGAATTAAAGTTTGAATTATAAAAAGTAAAAAAAAAAAGGTCATTTTGAGTTCATGGATTCTAAAGACTAAATATTGTAAGATGTTAAGAAGAAAAATGAATTGGGTAAAAATAGACATAATTATAATGTACTATTCTTCTCATGGGTTCTTAAAATATATTTTGTGGTTAAATCAAGATATAACACCAATTGTTATAAGAAATCTGTACAGTGTGATATACCTCATGAATAAAACAAGATGGGGAAAAGATGAACCAAAAAAAAAAAAAATACAGTGACCCTAATTGCATATGCACCAAACAACAGGGCTTTAAAAAGTATGAAATAAAAATTTACAAAACCTAAAGAAGAATTAGAGATGCACAGCTATAATTGAGAATTTCAACATCTACCTCTCAGCAAATGATAGTAATACTAAATATAAAACTAGCAAAGATATAGAACTGAATAACACCGCCAATAAACAGGATCTAACCATCATTTATAGAGCACTTAACTTGACAAGAGTAGAATATATATTATTTTCAAGAGCCCTTGGAATATTCTTCAAGATAGAACATATCCTGGGTCAAAAATCTAATATCAAAAAAATTTAAAAATGAAATCATACCGAGTATGTTTCTTAAATATAATTGTTGAAAAAGCAATTGTCATCTGTGGTGATGAAATCATTCTATAAAAGTAAGAACACAGATTGCTCAACCCTGGATGTAGCTGAGAGAGGCTGGACCACCTGAGACCCAGTGGCAGGATGGTAGTGGAAGACATTGGGGGTTGGGAGGGTAGCAGACAGAAGATCTCTCAAAATCAAGCACTTTACAGATTATTTTATTTTGTGCAGAGAATACACAGTGTCTCCAAAGATCAGCCCCAATGAACATGTCAGTGTTGACTTTACAAGAATATAAATTTGAAAAGCAGTTCAATGAGAATAAAGCCATCCAATAGATGCAGGAAAACTGGAAGAAATCCTTCCTGTTTTCTCCTCTGTATGCTGTTTATATATTTGGCGATAGGCACCTAATGAACAAATAGGCATTTGTTTGTGCTCTGTTCTCTCACCCTTGTAGTCTTAACGATATTTGGTGCTTTTCAAACTTTTGCTTGAATGGTGTACATTTTGATGACCAAAGACTTGAAGCAGTCAGTTTGTGACCAAAGTTTTTACATCAAACCTGTCAACACATTCTGGGCTTATGAATTTGTGCTAAGCAAAGCACCTGAATTAGGGGAAATGATATTATTATTCTGAGAATGTGTTGCTAGATTTTCTCTAAGTTCTTGGCTAAGCTACAGAAAAACAGAGCTGCTCTGCTATTTCTATCACAGATGACAATTGCTTTTTCAGCATCTCTTTTATGTGTGGAATTTTAAAAGAATAAAGTTATATTCCATTCTGAAAAAAAAGTAAGCACACCCATACACACAAAGGCACTCATACAGGAAACAAGTAAAAAATGAAATTTGAGCAAGATTTATGGATTTTACCAATGTCACTATATTGATTATGATATTATGTTATAGTTTTGCAAGATGTTATCATTGAGAGAATTTGGTTAAAGTTTACACAAGATCTCTATTATAATTAGCAACTGCATATAAATCTACAGTTATCTAAAAAACAAAGTTTGAATTTTGTAAACTGTTAATATATACAACAGTATGGATGAATCTCATAAACATTATTCTTAGTGTAATAAACCTTATAAAGATAGTAAACACTGTTGGGTTTCATTACTTCAATGTTTGTAATAGCAAACTAATCCATTTTACAAAATGTCAGAACAGTGTTTGACTCTGTGGGACTTGCAAGGATTGGCTGGAATGGGAGTGAGAAGAAGTAATTTCCTGCAGAGATGATTTCAGTATTTTCCATGTTGGTATACATTTGTCAAAATTCATTGAGTGGTACACTTAAATTAGTGTATTTAACTAAAAAGTGGCAAACTTAATTTTGTGTACTCAAGAAAGAAAAAAAGATAAAATACTATAACCAAACATTTAATGAATGATACATACTCATATTCATGTTTAAGGTGTGGTGTGTACCAATTTATGAAACCTAATATGAAATAGATAAAAATTAAGATAGATTGGTGGTTGGATAAAATCCTTGATGAATGTAGAGATATTTGATAAAGCAAATAGAGGAAAAATTTAGCCATTGAACATAGCTTGTTGTTATATGGGTGTTCACTATCTTTCAACTTTTCCTTTTATAAAATATTGTTCATCATACAATGTTGGGAAAAAAACAGCTCAAGTACACAAAAATGAAGGTTATAAAGGATTTGAATAACTTGCCTACATTTATACACTCATATTCTCACGTAGTTCATTAAGTGACCACTTTTACACAAAATATAAATAAGTTGGAACAAATTGATTGTTTGCCAAGATAAAATCAACTACATCAAGAATTAAGCATTTTAAATTGTGAAACAGTCTCCTAAATTTCTCTGTAACTAGAATATAAAAAGAGAGATTTCATGTTGGCAAAAATGGTACTCACTGGGAAGCGGCTGTGGCTCAATCAGTAGGGCTCCCGTTTACCATATGGGAGGCCCCGGGTTCGGTTCCTGGGGCCTCCTGGTGAAGGCAAGCCCGCCCGCATGGCGTGATTAGCTGACCCAACGAGCACAAGCAGCAAGGGAGGGATAAATGAATAAATAAATAAAATCTTTTTAAAAAATGGTACTCACTGGGACACTGGACTGATAATTGCTCGCAGGAAGATTTATTGAGAAGCTCTCCCAGCAGAGGTTTCTGGTGTAAAAGAAGAATTTGGTAGGAACAGCAGGATTGGCAGAGGGAAGGAAATAAGGAAAGGGAATGCCTGACTGTAAGGGATCTCTGACCATCTGCCTTTGCACTGGATAAAGTTCTCTAAGTCTCAGAGAACTTGGAAATTGGAAATGCCATTCTCTGGCCATTGACTTTCATTGTCCAATTTCTATTGCAGCCACACAGAGGTCGAATAGAAAAAAAAAGCTTTATAGGTCTGATGTCTCCTTCTGGGTACAGAGTTTTAAGGTTATGAAGGAGACAGCCCAGAGGTGTGGTTTTTGGGGGAGCCTAAATTATATCCCCCATTTTAGGTGGCTTGGGTGAAACTAAGGATCTCTAAGACAGGGGAGATTCTGAGTGAGACAGACATCCCGGAATCAGTCAGAAATCCCCAAGGAATCAGGAAACAATGCTTGAAGCCAGACATCTCTGGAGCAAAGGGTTATTTTTCCAACAAGGATGCAGGCCTACCACCTGCCATGGCCCTTGGGGACAGTGAGGATCACTGACTTAGTACTAGGGTTTTTCAGCAAGTTGTCCTGGACAATGGAAAATTGAGACTGAGAGAACAGGATCTTCCAGGAGAGAAACCCTTAACTCACCCAGCTGAGATTCAATGTCCAGTGTTGGATTGGTGTTTAGCCATGGCAAGGGGGAGATTCCTCACCAATCAATCAGTCTCAATGTGACCCCAGTCCCAGGTTTTCAGCACCAAATGTTAGAGAAAAGGGGGCATTCACTGGGACATGGAGACTGATGGTTGCAGGCAGAAAGTTTATTGGGAAGTTCTCCCAATGGAGGGGGTCTGAAGAATAGATTTCAGTCTGCCCCTGGAAAGGGAAGATTTGAATTTATACAGTACATTCCTAGGCAGGGAAATGATAGTCGGTGGGAAGGTTCAAGGGTTTGAGTAAGGTGCAGGGACCTATAAGAAGTCCTAGATGTGAAAATTTTCCCTTGTATGGCTAGAGGGTAGTGGGTTAGGGAGTTATGTTTTCTTGGAATGCTGGAGGAGCAGATGTGCTTTGATGTGGAGGGAGTGAAGTTCTCTATCTCACTTTACTCCCATCTCCACGTATGCCATGTCTTTAGGCACATAGGCTATGGGTGGGTGGGGACTTGTCTTTCCTCAATGCATGTCAGGGGAAATTGAGTCACAGCTTGTTAATTATTGCAAACCTAGTGAGGGAGACCCTCTAACATTTCAAAATATATGAAAATGAGGGTTAGGGATATATATACCATTATATATATATATATATATATATATATATA
>JAKSZT010003973.1:150207-162031 GCA_026826555.1 Tolypeutes matacus
ACCTACAACCCAATGGGGTGAACATGTGCAAAAGAAATGAATAAGCAGTTAACAGAAAATATGGATGTCAATGTATCATTATTTCTTAAGGAAATTAAACTCAAAGTATTAATATTTCATACTTGTAATTTTGACATGTATCTAAAAGAGGATTGAAAAGCACATAGTTAAATCTAATGAAAAGAAAAATAACCCAACCCTACTGTTAAAACAGAATTAGTTTTATAAATGAGAGGAGTCTAAAAAATACACACACACACATGTGTGCACCTGCATGTACTCATAGACACACACCACAATTTACATGTCATAAAATGAAAGCATTAGTTTTATTTTAAAACAAAAAATTATGAAACAAATAAGGAAGGATGAAGAAAAGTGTATATAAAATATAAACAGAAGTCTTGGAAATAAAATATACTCATTAAATTTAAAAAATAAATGGAACATACTCTAGATTTTATAGTTAAAGTAAAATGTAGTTAAAAATGATAATTAAAATTTTTGCTAGGATTTAAAATATATAATAAATATGAAAGGTTAAGAAATGGGGAGACTGACAAGAGAATGTGGGTAATGAATATTAAACTGCTATGGATTTGTAGTCTTTAGTAAGGTCCACAAATACTAATGAGGTAACATTTGTTAGAAATCTTTAATTTAAAAATTATAATAAATTAAATATTGAAATTTCTATAAACATCTGTTATTATAATAATATAATATTGATAACATATTATTATCTTAAGCATTTATCAAAGTGAAATGCTTGATTTTAAATCAGCACAAGAAAAATTGGGAGTAAGAAGTCTGTGCAAAACCTAAGCCATATTTCAATTCAATAAGTATATCAAGCAAATGGTAAGGTGAACTACTAATTTGAAAGTGATAAAAATAATTTTGAGCAAGAGCATGGTCATCAAAGACCAGGAAAGAGAGACAGGTGATAGATATCAGAGTTTGGCTTATCCTGGAAGTTCTTTAGGATAATAAACAAATTTTTTCATGGGAAAGAAATTGAAGTAGTTTGACTTCAATAACTCAAACCAATCCAATATATCTTAGTATTTTTGTAGTTTTCACTGACTTGATTGAATGCTTTATGAAATTGAAGACATTCATTGGTTTTTGTTTCTTGGAAATGGCTTTATGAATAAAACATTTGCAAACATTAATCAAATAATTTCTTGTGCCATAAGAGAATTGAATAGAGAAATATCCAATTATATTTTAGTACAATGTCAATTTTACTATAAATGTTGTGATATAGGCACAATGTTTTTTAAATGTTAAATTATGAATCTAGACTTGTGTCTTAAAGATACTGAAATAAGTGTTCATGTCAGGGAAATGAGCTCATCCTTTGGATTTAGCAGTTTATTCCAATGGTCAATCATATGTAGTTAAACATAAAAGTCCCATGGAAGTTAAACATAAGAGTTAAAATGAGCCCAATGGCACCAAGGAGAGCTCTTTTTGCTATTCTACTACTTTGAATTAATGAGTAGACTATTATTCTCCCACTCCCAATACACTTGCAAACACTGAAAAAGCTTCTAATAAGCAAATTGACCATGTAGTGTGTATGACAATTGCATAGGATCCCAAGAGAAACCTAAAACTTTTTCTCAAAGTTCTCTTTGTTCTCACTGTTCCAAAATTCCCTTAAGTAAATACGGGGCTTCATTACTGTTTGAAAGCCAGGGTAAGCTGAGTTGGGAACACAAGGGATGTTTAACAAGCTCTTCTCCTCCTGAGATCCAAACTGGAGATGCAAGTGCTTGTAATTTCTTCCTCTTAATTATAACTTTTAAATTATTATATTGTAGCACTCTAATAAGTCCCCTGGCATGCATGGCACAGGGGCTTAATAGGGAGGGAGCTCCCTTTCTACTTTTCAAGGTGGTAATTGTCAGCTTCAAGAAGTTGCTAAATGAAGAAAACAAAGCTACATTACAAGGTTTTTTTTTCAATGCTCTGTGTGAGATCATGTAAATTTTTCCTCAGTCCCTATGCCTTTAATCTGCCTTTATTTTAATAATAAAAAGTCCCCCTGGGAAGCCAAGTGATTCTTAAGTTAAAGAAACCAAATTTCTACCATCTCAATGGAATGTCTCTGTGAAACTTGTCTGATCAGAACAAAACAATTATTCTGAATCCAAATTATTTGTTAATTCTGATGCTTTTTATTTGTTCTCAAACAAATGATCTTTTTGTCATTGTTGGTGTTTTTCATGTGTACCATGTGTACATTATTCAAAGAGCAGAATACAATGTTGCCCCCATTAAATATACAAAGGCTTCATGAGAAAATATATTAATATTTAATTATCTAACCATCACTAGAAAATCCCTTTATCTTTTATAATCTAATTCAAAGTATCATTCTCTACTGCTCCTTTGCATATCCTCATCCTAACTATTACCCAAAACAAATAAAATTAAGACCCAAAAAACCAAAAATAGACCGGTTACTAGATGCAGACTAAAATACTTAAATAACTGATTAACTGATTGGATCATGACAGAACTAGGATTCAAAACTGGCCAAACAGTGTACATGATGAAATGTTACATAAGTAAAATAAAGTATTACACGATATCATTTAGATGAGTCTAACTGAGCAGTTAACAATTGGGGGCAGCTTCCAATCCACATTTGGAAAGGAGTTCCCACAAGACAAAATACAAAGGAAGGTTATATAGGGTAAATGTGAACACTTAAAAATATTTCATTGGTTACTATAAGGTTCCTTTTTTCTTTTAAGACTTTGGTGCTCTTAGGGCAGGTATGACACCAAGTGGACACAGGGCTTCCCTAGATTTGATTTATTCTTATACAATTAGTCTGTATCCATTTGTTATATTTATCACATGTTACTTTCCAACTGTCACAGTCACAACACAAACGTTTCTTTGTGTATCTTGAAAATTTCATCTAGGGGTTTCTGTTTCCACTCTTTTTGTTCTTGTAGTTCCCAATTTCATTTTTGTCATTATAGTTTTGTTGTGAAAAAATTTTTTTCATATATATAGGCAAAATATGAAGAGAATCAACTCCATATTTAAATAGCTTTAATGCAAAATGTTTCAAAATTTTAAACTGTAACTTGACATCTTATTCTTTCCTTCTTTCTTTTAGGTTCATAGCAAATTCAGTTCTGCAGTCTGCTTTCCATAATTTATTCCTTCCATTTCTTACTTATAGAATGTGCTATCATTCCCCTAATAATACTGGTTGCTTGTCTCCACCTGGTTTAAGACATTACATAAAGCAGATGTTACATTGGTAAACAGAAGTAAGCAGTACAGATTTAGAGACAACCTTTATAAAGAGAGACACAGAGGCCAAAGAGCCCTTTATCACCTCATACCTTTTGATATTATTCAAGATAAAATATTTAGGAATACAAATTTAACATGGTGTAGCCATTGGGCAATTTAATGTAATTATGAATTCCAAAAATATAATTTAATCATGCTTGTAAACTGGTCTGCTAATCTGTGCATGATTAAGTTAGGATTAGAGCATTAACTGGGCCACATCAGTAGGGTGTTGAGCCCCACCCCTTGGTGGGTGGGGGAATCAAATATAAAAGGCAAGGCAAAAGACAGACAGAGCAGTTTTGATGTTGGAGTTTTGATGTTGGAGAGAAGGTCCCAGGAGAAGAGAAGTGAGCCATTCGCTTGATAGTCTACAGCTGACCTTGTAGAGGAAACAGAGGAGATAAGCCATGAGAGAAATGCAGCCTTGGGAAGAGAGGAACCCAAGAAGCCTGAACCCTGGCAAACATCAGCAGCTGCCTTGCTCCAACACATGGCAATGGACTTTGGTGAGAGAAGAAACTTACACTTTATGGCCTGGTAACTGTGGACTTCTACCCCAAATAAATACCTTTTATAAAGACCAACACATTTCTGGTATTTCACATTAGCACCCCTTTGGCTGACTAATACACATGAATACTGGGCAGATTTGATGAAAGGGACATGAATTACTATAAGCCTATTCCTGAAGGAAATTAATCCAACTGTGGAGCCAGCTATTAAAATAGGGAATCAAAAGATGGATCTGGAAACTGGCAAGAAGTCCACATGGATATTGATACCCCCAAGATGGCTGTTGGAAGAAATTCATAAATGACATTCCCTCTGGAAGCTGGGAGAAGTCCTGGATATTCTCCAGGGACATTATCATTGGGCCCACCCAGGGGATTGATGTGTGGGGTAATCAATCAAAACAAGAAACAGCTGGGACTCCCCCAATGCCATTAGCAAAGGGGTGGAATAATTAATAGTTTAAAAAGCAGGTGCAAAACCTCTCCCACTCTCTCTTGGCTTCTGTGCCCTGCTCTCACCAAGTCCCCCCTGCATGGATCAACACACAAGTAAAACCTGGGAATTTATCATCTATAATGGGAAATTGTAGTCTATAAACCAGCCCTCTTTATCACTCTTCAGCCCCTTCCTCTCTCTGGGACCCATGATCTTTTATTTTCTCCCACTTCTCCTCCTTCCTTACCTTAATAAATTACTGGCTTAAGTAACCCAATGTGCTTTTGAAATTCATTTCTGCAGCATAGTCAAAGAACCTAGATGAAATCCAGTAACAACTGGACCTCAGAAAACACCACTGAGTTCCCATTGAGTGTGAGTGATATGTCCTGGTGAATGTGGAAAAAAACCTATGTACCAGTAGAAAAATGACAAGAGAAAACATATTTCTGAATTTCTCATGGTTTAATAAATTATATAATCTCAGGTAACTATAGAGTCATTATATTGCATGTCCTCAAATAGAATTGCATTGACATTTCCCAATGAGTGAAGGAATCATATATGACTACAATCTCAGGCAATGATTATCCTAATGAAAAATATATTCACGAGCATTTTATTGAGGATACTGCATGCTCACCAATGACAGACCACAAATGGAGAATACATGAAGAAAATGTGTGAAATTCACATACTAAGATTATATAAAGAAAGCCTTGGGGACAACTCAGAACCAAAAATCCTGAACCCTACTTCCTCTTTGAACTCCCTCTTGTTTTTTTGTATTTATTTCTTCCTTAAACATAGAAATATAATTTTATTTATTTACTTTTTATCTAGCATCCTTGATAAATTTACTAACAGTTCCCATAGTTCTTTGCAGATTCATTTAGAATTCCTACCTAAGAATTCAGGTTGGCAGTAAACAATTATGATTTTTTTCTTGCTTTCTTATCTTTAACCCATCTATTTCATTCTTGCTTTAATATGTTTGCTTTAACCTCCAGCATGACGATGAATATAAATAGAGATAGTGAGTATCCTTGTTTCTCCCACAAATTCTGAGGGACATGGTGACATATTTCACCATTACATATGTTTGCTATTTTTAAAATATATTCTTTATTATATTGGAAAGATTTTGTATATTATTTGTCTAAGAGTTGAATCATGACTGAATATTAAATTTTTGTGTCTCTAGATATTCAGGTATATTTTGGTTTCTTAAAAATCCTAATTAAGCCTAGGAATTAAGGTTATATTGGCCCAACTGAAAAATGGAGGCTATTTCAACATTTTTGTATTCTCTGTCAGTTTATAAAGATTAGTATTTTTTTGTTTCATAAAGGAAGCCACCTGGACCTGATTTTTTTTTCTTTAAATAATGGATTCACTATTTTTGTGTATAAATGTCTGCATTCTTTCTGTTTGGTTTGTTATACTTTTCATAGCATTTGCTTCATCTCCCAACTTAGATGTTTTACATCTTTCTTATTCAGATGAAAATATTTTCTAAATATTTATGGACTCAGTAATTATTTAGTACTATATTGTTTAATTTCCAAACAGTGGATAATGTGATAATTTATTGTTTCTTTTTTTTCTAATTTCTTGCTAAATTCTATTTTGGTCAGATAATCTGAAGTATTTTTACCCTCTAGAATTTGTTGAGGTATGTGACTTATGGGCTTACATAAGTTTAGTTTTACATATAGTTTTTCCTTGTTACACTGCTCTACTTGTGTCATTTAAGTTTATTTTCTTCTTTGTTGTCCAGACCTTCTTTATTCTTACTGATTTCTTATCACCTAATCTGTCTGATATATCAAGAAAGCCTAAAATTCAGTCTTTATATTTATGTCTCCTTTTAGAAGCATATGTTTGAGTTTTGTATTCTTATCTAATCTAATAATCATAGAAATGTAATAGAATATTTAATCCATTAATGTTTTTGTTATATATAAGAATATAAATATACTTTTATATTCTTTCTCTATATTCTTGGCTTCTTTTGGTTTTATCCATGTTTTTATTTTTCCACTTTCATTTGCTATATATAATTTTACATGTTTTTCATGAATAATATAGAAATTACTGGTTTTCACATTCAAGGAATATGCTACATCATTAGTTTCACTTGTGTAAATTAAAATCAAAATCTCATATCTCTCAGCCAATCAAAGGTCAAACTTAAACCCAAAAGAATCCTGTTTGTAGGAATTTTGCACCTGAAAAATAGAGCCAATGCCTTCCTCTCTCTATATAAAAATATATCAAGGAACAATCAGTAAATACATTGAATACCAAACTCTACCCTGCAATATAATTGGATATGAGATCATCAAACTTTTGAAAATACAAAGCCCAAGTAGTTCTTACAATTATACCTTTGCCTAGTGTAATAGCCAGCCAAAGGGGTGCTGATGCAAAGTATCAGAAATCTGTTGGGTTTTATAAAGGATATTTATTTGGGGTAGAAGCTTACAGCTACCAGGCCCTAAATATTCCAACTCAAGGTACCATAAGAGGTACTTTCTCACCCAAAGTCATTTGCCACGTGTTGAGGAAGATGGCAAGTGATGTCTGTGAGGGTTCAGTACTCCTCTTCCTCTTAAGGCTCCGTGATCCCAGCTCTTTCCAATATCAACTGTGTGCTCGGATAAGTCTCATCTCTTTCCCAGAGCTCATTTCTCTCTGGGATCAGCTGCAGCTATAGGCTACCAGGCTCATTCTCTTTCTGAGGTCTCTGCTGTGTCTATGGAACTGTCTCTATTCCTCTGTGTTCTTCTCCTGTGCATTTACTTTCCAGGGCACCAGCATCAATAACTCAAACTCTCTCCTCTGTCTCATCATTTTCTCTATGAGTCCCTGCCCAACAAGGAGGTGGGGACTCAACACCCTACTGACATGGCCGAATCATAGCCTTAATCATAATTTAATCAAGTAAATATGAAACCTCTGAATCTAATACAATCTTTAATACAACCAGAGGAACAGACAAGTTTGCAAACACAATCCAGAATCTATTTTTGGAATTCATAAACAATGTCAAACTGGCACACTTGGACTTTGAACTGTGTGGTTTTAATGAAGTAATTTTTGGGGGGTCCAACATATTTAAACAAGAATAAAAGTTACTATGTCATGTTTTACCCATCCTTTCTCTCCATATATGAAACATGTCTTCCCAGTTTATTTTTTTATTACTTCTTCTGAGATTGCTTTCAAAGAGAATCATCACATGGTACCTGAAAATATTTTCATTTAATCCTGTAATTTAAATGATAATATAACTTGTGGCAGTTTGAAATTCTCTTATGAATTCCCAAAAGAAAAAGATTATATTTGTGAACTAATCCATTCCTGTGGGTGTGAGATCCTTTAATTGGACTGCATCAGTGAGGTGTGACTAAGTTTGACTCTCTTCCCTCTTGCTGTGTCTAATATAAATGGAGTCACACACAGGAAAAGGGAGCTCTGCCATTTTGATTCAGCCATGTGAGAGAGAGGACTCCAGGCTTGTCTACAGCTGCAGAAAGGCAGAGAAACCACAAAAGACTGAGAGATGAGGCCCAGAAAGAGACAAACCCTATGCCTGCTTGTCCACCGATGAACTCTGGTAGATGGTAGATTATGGTGGGGAAGGTAGAGACATCAGCAGGAATTGGTAGCCATTTTGCTTCACCAAGTTGCTGGACAACAGTATCATCGATAGCTGACTTTGGTGAGAAAGCACCTCTGATGGTGCCTTGATTTGTACATTTCATGGTCTCAGAACTCTAAGCATTTACCTCTAATAAAGTTTCCTTATAAAATCCAACCCATGTCTGGTATTTTGCATCAGCAAACCTTTGGCAACCTAAAACAGAAATAGTACAGAAAATTGTAGATGCAAATTCTTTTGTATCTGCTCTTAAAAACAGTCTTGCAAACATTTATCAACATAGGTAATGTGTACTCCTTGTTTTTTGGACATTTTAAGAATATTTTCTTTGCCTTGGAAATTTTGAAATCTGAAGTGTAAATTGTATATTTCTGCTAATAGTATTTTGATACTCAGGAATTTTACGTTGTATTTTTCTGGGTTATACTCATTCATTATATCTTCAGATATTTCCTCCAGACTACTTTTTGTTCCTCATCAGATTCCTTTTGTACTGATGTTGATATTTCTATTTCTTTACACCAGGTTTATATTTTTTAATGTCTTTCAAATTTTGCCTGGCCAGAACACCCACTTGTATTAATAAATTGCAGCCTTTATGCTAATTTGGATGGTAACAACCCTATATATAGACCTAACTTTGTCTTTATATTTCCTTTAGCTTTAGATCTTGTGGGTGCTTCCTAGGACATTTTCTTCACCTGAAATTAAAGCTCAGTAATACTATCTTTCTTTATATTCATCAAGATATCCATTCTATTTATTGAGACTTTAAATATTCTATTCTTCATATTTAGTATTTCTCATAGATTCTTTTTTTATATCTGCACATTTCTATATTATGTTCCAATTTTCTCTGTTTGAAAATATTAGATTTGTTTTTATTTATTTATTTATTTATTTATTTATTTATTTATTTATTTATTATTTACTTACTTATTTATCTATTTGTACTTTCTTTTGCCCATTATTTCTGCCTCCCTTTTGACTTGTCTTGTCTCCCCCCTTACAAGGTCAATCCAAGCAGGGTTTAAGGGCAGGTGAGAAGTATACTCAAATATTTTTTTTTCCTCAGGCAGTCTCTCACCTCTTGCTTCTCTGTTTCCTTGGATGGTTGTTGCCCATCATCATTTCTTTATTCCTTGTCCTGAGTGAGTACGATAAACTGGAGAGTAGGTCTTTTAACTTTTTTTGATTCAGAACCCAACTGGCCCATTGAAATCACAAATATTTAAGTGTCTTGGACATAAATCTCTCGACTCTACTACTAACTATAGTTACAAATAGTAAGGAAAGCACAACTGAGTCCAACTCTATCACATTGGGGAGCATAAATTCCAAAGTAAGGCCCACTGGCAAGGTGCTGAACTCCAGAGCTGTCAGCCCTGCCTATAGTTTCTGGATGTCTCCAGGGCCCTCACAAGCCCTGCTATTTGAGGCAATATTTACTGTGGCAGCCAATGAGATTCTGCTGAAATGTGTATAAGTATAACCTCTGGAATGACCTCCTGACTCCATTTGGTTACTTAGCCATATAAACTCATTTGTCTTTAGCCTTACCCCTTTTTGATGAAGGTCTTTTTCCAGTTTGCATTGCTAGTTGGTGTTTGGTAGTAATCCTTTGGTGAGGTGAGGGAGGGTCATCCCCAAAAGTCATGTTCCATGCCAGGGCAAGGGGAGGTAAAGTATTTATATGCTGCGTTTGGCTTAGAGAGAGGTCATATTTGAGCAACAAGGAGGGTCTCAGGAGGTAACTCTTAGGAAATCTATAATACTAGGCTGTTTCAATTTAAAAAGATAAGGTCCATAAGTGCAGTCAAGGGCCAGTCAGTGGTCCATACTCCTTCACTAGACACTGTCCCTGTACTTGGGGGATTCTTGTTGTCCCATTAGAGAATGTGGCAGAACTACCCAGGATGGGAATTTGATATTCTTTTGGTTATTGTGTGAATCTCCACCCACCATGACAATGCCCCATGAACACTTGAACTCATTCATAAACCTTAGAGCTCTGCCCCAGGTGAACTTCTTCCCATCCATTGCCCATCACTGACACCCTGCTCCAATGATCCTCCCCTGCCATGGTTGTAAATCTTCTGTGATCCAAAACTTCTTACCAAATGAAGCCAGCAAATCAACCAAATAAAATTAATAAGAAAATGAAATAATGATAGTTTAAAAATGACAAATTAAATACAAAAAAAATTGAAATAATAAAAAGTAAAATTTTAAAAAGTTTGGCATTAAGTTTTTCATCACTGTAAGAGCTGTTGTCTTGTATGTACAGTGATATTTTCTTGCATTTATTTCCCCAATGTGTCTTTTTTTTTTTCATTTTATCTTCAAAGAAGTTTTAAGTTACAGAAAAGTCACATACAAAATATAGGGGTTTCTTATATAGCCAACATCCTCCCTCTATTCCCCTTTCCCCTATTAATAACATTCTATGTGTGGATGGTACTTTTGTTACAATTGATGTAAAAATATTGAAGCATTGCTACTAACCATGGTCAATGATTTACAATATGGATCATATACTTTTAAAAATTTTGACAAATTTTAATATGGACTCTAGCCATCATTGCAAGATCATGTAGAACCATTTCAATGCCCCCCAAATTCCCCATGTCCCATCTATTGGATTCCTCCCTCCTCCAACCCTCAGGACCCACAGCAACCAAAAAGCTTAAATCTTTACAGACCAAGATTCATAGTTACTTGCAACAACATTGAGCACTTGACATACTGGCCTGTCCTCTCCTATTAAGCACTGCCTATGCTCTTGAGAGACTCCTGCCCCTCTATTTAAGAACAGAGCAGGACTCCCCAGGGTGGGATTCCTTACTATTCATTGTATCAGTCTCATTCATTGTATTGGTCTCACCTTACTATTTATTGTATAGGTCTCCACCCACTGATACAATGCACTATGACAGGATGGACACTCACATACTCCCTAGAAGCCTGCCCCAGGTACACCCTGTCCCACAGTCCCCCACATCCAACCTTCTAAACCAGTAACCTTCCCCTGCCATATTTGCTCAAATAACATTTCAAACTTTGTGGCTTCAACCACATACCCACAAATCCCCAAGTTCATCTGCACCCTACCCTAACCCTCATCCCAGTTCCATGGATAGTGCAATTCAGGACCCCACCCTACCACCTCAAAAACCAGCACCACTGGACCCAATAGCATCATTGCACCACTGTTATGTCCATTCCACAACACAGCTACACCCTTCCACCTTAACATAGATTTTGCCCATATGGGCATTGGCTCACAACCCTCTACTCCCTTTTTGTCTCCTCTAAACATACATTCCACACGCTAGCTCAGTGACTTTGCTCAATTTCCTTAATTCATATCAGTGAGGTCATGCAACATTTGTCCTTCAGTGCCTGGCTTGCTTCACTCAACATGAGGTCTTCAAGGTTCATCCATGTTATCCCAAGTGTTAATACTGAATTCCTTCTTATACCTGAATAATCTTCCATTCTATGTATATAACAAAGTTTGCTTATCCATTCATCTATTGATGGACATTTGGGTTGTTTCCAACTTTTGGCAAAAGTGAATAATGACGCTATGAACAATAGTATGCATATATCTGTTTCTGTCTCTGCTTTCACCTCTTCTGGGTATATACCCTGTAGTGGGATTGCTGGATCATAAGGCATTTCTATAGTTACCTTCCTGAAGAACTGCCAGGCAGTCCTCCACAATGGTTGTACATTTCAGCATTCCCACCAGCAGTGTGTTAGAGTTCCCATGTCTCCAGATGTCTCCAACACTTGTTGTCTTGTACTCACCTGTTTTTTAATAGCTGCCAGTCTAATGGGTGTAAGATGATATATCACTTTAGTTTTGATTTGCATTTC
>JAKSZT010003973.1:188237-215673 GCA_026826555.1 Tolypeutes matacus
AATATGATCCTATATATAGAAAGCCCTGAGAAACCTGCAACAAAGCTTCTAGAACTTATAAATGAGTTCAGTAAAGTAGCAGGTTATAAGATCAATGTGCAAAAAATCAGTAGCTTTCCTGTACACCAATAGCAAGCAATCTGAGGAGGAAATCAAGAAAAAAAAACATTTACAATAGTAATTATAAAAATCAAATAAGTAGGTATAAATTTAACTAAAAATGTAAATGATTTTTACTCAGAAAACTACACAGCACTGCTAAAGGAAATTAAAAAAAAAAGACTTAAACAATGGAAGAATATTCTCTGTTCGTGGATAGGAAGACTAAATATCATTAAGAAGTCTATACTGCACAAACTAATCTACATATTTACTGCAATTCCAATAAAAATCAATACAGCATTTTTTAGTGAATTGGAAAAAGTACCTATGAAATTTATTTGGAAGGGCAAGAGGCCCCGAATAACCAAAGACATATTGAAAAAGAAAAATGTATTTGGATGAATCACACTACCTGTTTTTAGAACATACAACAAAACTACAGTGAACAAAACTGCATAGTATTGGCACAAGGATAGATATACTGACTATATTGAGAATTTTGATGTAGATCCTCACATATACAGTCCTCAGGTATTCAACAAGGCCACTAAGCCCCCTCATCAGGGAGAGAGTGGCCACTTCAACAAATGTTGCTTAGAGAGCTGGATATCCATATCCAAAGGAATGAGAGAAGAATGTCACCTCATATCTTATACAAAAATCACCTCAAAATGGATCAAAGATTAAATATAAGAGCCAAGGCCATAAAGACTTTGGAAGATAATATATGGCAGTATCTACTGGACCTTGTAATAGGAAACGATTTCATGAACTTCACACCCAAAGAACAAGCAGTGAAAGAAAAAATAGATAAATGGGACCTACTCAATACTAAAACCATTTGCACTGCACAGGAGTTTGTCAAGAAAGTGAAAAGACAGCTTACCCAATGGGAGAAAATATTTGGTAACCATATATATGATAGGAACCTAATATCCAGCATTTATAAAGAAATGCTATATCTTGAAAATAAAAAGACAAACAACCCATTTTTAAAAAATGGGCAAGTGATTTGCAAAAACACTTCTCCAAAGAAGAAATACAAATGGCTAAAAAGCACATGAGACGATGCCCAACATCACAAGGTATTAGGGAAATGTAAATCAAAATTATAGTAATATAACAACTTATACCCATTAGACTTGAGGTCATTAAAAAAAGCAGAGAACTTCAAGTGTTGGAGAGGATGGGGAGGAATGGGAACTCTCATCCACTGCTGGTGGGAATGTAGAAGGATCCAGCCATTGTGGAGGACAGATTGGTAGTTCCTCAAAAAACTAACTATAGATCTGCCATATGACTCAGCAACTCCACAGATGGGTATATACACAGAAGAACTGAAAGCAAGGAAAAAAAAACACATATATGCATACCTAGGTTTATAGCAGCATTATTCACTTTGGCCAAAAGTTGTAATCAACACAAATGTCCTTCAACAAATGAATGGATAAACAAACCATGGTATATACATACAATGGGAATTTACTGAGCTGTAAGAAGAAATACAGAGCTAACACATGAGATAACATGGATGAATCATGAGGACCTCATATTCGGTGAAGCATGCCATGCATTGCAGGACAAATATTTCATGACCTCTCTGATATGAATTGAGCAATTTGATCTTACTCAGAGAGCTAGAGTCTGGAAGATAGGTTTACAAGAAATAGTAAGGGAAAAGAAGGTTGTGAGCCATGCCCACACTGGCAAAAATCTATGTTAAGATGGAAATGAGTAGCTGTGCAGTGAAGAGATATGACAGGAGTGTAAGGATACTATTGGGTTGAATAGTGCAAGCTTGACAAGGGGTAGGGTGGGGAGAATGGTTTGGATGGTTCATGAAACTGAAGCGAGGTTTGGGGAGGGAGCAGATGAACACTGGAAATTGATGCTATGTGGGTGAAACTACAATGTGGAGTAAACTCTTTTGGCAATATGCCAAGGAAGGGTTACTGTTTTAGGATGTTGACTGGGGTGCGTTTGGGTAGGGCACACCTGGGACATTCTTCTAGAGAATATGCGAGGGATCATTTTGAAATAGTGTGCTGTATCAGTGAGGGGAGACCCACATAATGAGTAGGAAAGAGTTGGACTCCCTTGATGGGGAGGTTGATATGTTCTTGAGCAGAAGGGACCGTGTCTCTTGAAAGCATGGGTAGTTCTTAATAGGGGAGTACAGACTAGTGTGTCAAACCTTCACCATTGTAACAAGTATCTATGAATCTTGTCCTTCAAGGAGTGAAGCTTGGTGGTCGCCATGGGCCCTGAGGGGATAGAATACATTGAAGAGGAGGTATTTAGGGGGCAATTGAAGTGTTCTGCATGATCTTGCAATGATGAATACAGGCAATGGTGAATTTCATTTAAAAATTATAAAAATGTATAGTCTAAAATGTAACCATAATGTAAATCATTGACCATAGTTGGTAGCTATGTTTCAATATTTATACATCAGTTGTAACAAATGAACCATCCACATGTAAAACAGTTATTAAGAGGGAAGGGAAAAAAGGGGGGAGGATGTTGGGTATATGGGAGTCCCCTATATTCTGTATGTAACTTTACTGTCACCTAAATCTTTTTCAATGACAATGTAAAAAAAATAAGACACTGGGAAAGAAATGGAAGAAAATGCCACTGCACCTACAGGACAACTGATATTACAGTGATGAAAGGCAAAACATTAATTTTTTTAATTTAAATGTTTTTCATTTTTTTTATTACCCTAATTTTTAAAAATTCATTTCAGTTTTAGTTTCTCAAAGTTATTATGTATTTTGTTTCTTATGTTGAAACCTAACATTATTATTTCATTTTCCTATTTATCAAATTTGGCAATATTCTTCGTTTTCACTTTTGAAAATGTTTTAGATCACAGAAGGGTTACAACAATGCAGGGGAGGATCAGTGGTGTGATGTGTCAGTGATGGGGGATACATGGGAGGAAGTTCACATGGGCATAACTATAAGGTATATAAATATGTTCAAATGTACATGGGGCATTGCCAAAGTGGGTAGAGATTCACACAACACCCGAAAGATTATTGAATTCCCATCCTGGAGAGCTCTGCCACATTCTCTAATGGAACAGTAAGAATTCCCTAAGCCCAGGGGCAATGACTAGTGAAGAAAGATGGTCCATTGATAAGGCCATGATATGGATGACAATGCTTATGAGTCTTTTGCTCTTGAATTTGCAACTTAGCTGAGTGTTGTAAAGTGCATAAGAGTTACCTCCTGAGAGTCTCCTTGTTGTTCAAATGTGGCCTCTCTCTAAGCCAAACTTGGCATATAAATGCATTACCTTCCCCTCACTGAGGGACATGTCTCCCAGTGATGAGCCTCTCTGGCACTGAGAGATTACTACCAAGCGCCAGCTGGTGATACAACTGGAAAAAAACCTTGAATTAAAGGGGGGAAATCTAAAGACAAACGAGTGTATATGGCTAAGAGACTTCAAAGTGGATTTGGAGGTGATCAGAGAGGTAACACTTATGCATGTCTCAGTAGGATCTCAAAGATGGCCAAGGTAGATAACTACCCCAAATAGTGGGGGACCTGAGGGCTCCAGAGACACCTAATGCCTATGGTTATGACACACAGCTCTGGAGTTTTGTGACTTGCCAGTGGGGCATATTTTTGAGTTTGTGCTCCCATGTGTGAGTTTGACTCATATGTGACTTCTCTACACTTGCCTCTTCTGTCCCTTTTATTTGAACCTATAGTTGGTGCTGGAGTTGGTAGGTGTACATCCAGGAGAATTTAATCTCTGGGCTGTCCATGGGCTAGCTGGGCTCTGTGCTTCAGTGGAATTGCTACCCCTACACTCCAGTTCATTGGACTCATCCAGGACAACTAACAAGGAGGTGAGTATGGACAACCACCACACCAAGGAACTGAGAGAGTCTACAACTGCAAGCAAGAGAGTCCCATCAATCAGCCATATGGGATCGAAACCCCTTCTAAATTAGAGGTCGAGTGGCATCACCATCCCAGAATCCTCAGGACTGGGGAATAAAATATGGGCTAGTGTAGACTTACTGGTATTCTACTATTGACTTATTGTGATTCTAGCAATGGAAGAAATTATATCATTGATGTGGAGACTGGCCACTGGAGTTACTGAAGTCAGGGAGATGGAAAAAGTGGTGCAAGAAGGGAGCATTTTCAGGACTTGGAATAGATCTGAGTGACATTGCAATGACAAATTCAAGCCATGATATATCTTGCCATAACCTACAGAATTGAGTGGGAGAGAGTGTAAACTACAGTGTAAACTATGGTACATGCTTAATGGAAATGCTCTAAAATGTGTTCATCAATTACAATGAATGTACCACACAAACGAAAGAAGTTATTAATGTGGGGGAAAGTGGGAGTTGTGGGTAGTGGGGTTTATAACAATCCCTTAAAATTTTTTGTGTAACATTTTATGTAATCTAAGTATCTTTTAAAAATAAATTTAAAATATATGTTTTTTTTTTCAAAAGTGTTCCCGAGGACTCTACGGATGTCCAGATACCATAGGTAAGGCACACAGCCTCATAAAATCAGCATTCCTTTGACAGGCTCTACTTGGATATATATGAAAATCTAAATCTCCACTATAACATAGTTATACTTATTTATAATTCCTCTTATCATGATTCTTCTACTTTATTTTTTTATTTTAGGTTATGGCAAGATATATAATGGCCTATATCTGTCATTGCAATGTCATTCAGGACAATTCCCAAGTCCTGAAAATGCCCCAATAATTACACCTATATTCCCTCTCTCTGACCTCAAATCCTCCAGGGGCCACTGCCTCCATATCAATGATATAAGTTCTTCCATTACAAGAATCACAACAAGTCTATAGTAGAACATCAGTAATTTCATTCTAATCCATAGTTCACTCCCCAATCCTGAGGATTCTGGGATGGTGGTGCCCACTCCACCTCTAACTGAGAGGAAGCTTCAGTCCCATATAGCTGATGGATGGGACTCTTACTTGTAGTTGTAGAACCTCTTGGCTCCTTGGTATGATGGTTGTCCATCATCACCTCCTTGTTAGTTGTCCTTGATGAGTCCAATGAACTGGAGAGAAGGTGTTGCAACTCTGTTGAGGCTCAGGGCCCAGCTGGCACATTGACAGCCCAAAGATTCAAGTCTCTTGGATATACACCTACCAACTCCAGCACCAATTATATGTTCAAATAGAAGGGAATAAAGAGCCATGTATAGGGAAATCATAACTGAGTCCAACTTTGTCATACTGGGGAGCACAAACCCCAAAGTAGGGTCCACCTTGAAGGCACCAAACTCATGCATTGTCTGTCCTGTCCATAGTTCCTGGGTGTCTCCAGAGCCCACATGAGCCCTGCTATTTGGGATAGTGTCTAATTTGGCAGTCAATGAGATCCTGCTGAGACATCCATAAGTGTAACCTCTTTTTATTTTAACCTGTACTTTTCAATATACTAGTTCAATATAAATATTAAATTTCAGATTTTTCTTATGCTGGTGGAGCCTGAAAACAAGCAAACTTCTGGCTAACTCCCTCTCTCCAGTCCTTCTGGCTTACCCTGGACAACTAAAAAATGATGCTGGACAATTCCCATTCCCAAAACAAGGACAAACAAAACAATTCATTTCATCTTCTCCATAATATCTAAGACCCCTCTCAGCCTGAAGCAGTAAGAGCAGACATCATCCCAAGTCACTCAAGATTGAGGAATGAGCAAACATAGGGGAAGAGTATGACCATGAACCAAATTAGATTTATTGTTACTGTACTTAATATATTGTGTTAATGGAGTAATTTGTAGCACCAATATAATGATAGTAGTTGCCCAGTGTTCTGAAGGGTGAGAAAGGTATAAGTAGGTGAAATACAGAGCAGTGAAATGCTCTGTATGATACTGTAATGGCATATATAGGACATATATTTTTCAAAGCATATAAAACTGTACAGTACAAAGTGTAAACCATGATGTAATCTGTAAACATTGGTTATTTGCAATGCTTCAGTATTGGTTCAATTGTAACAAATGTACCATACTAATGTAAGAAGATAATAGAGGAAGCTATGTGTGTGTAGGGGCAGCAAGGTTATATGGGAACTTTAATTTTTGATGCTTTTTTTTCTGTAAAACTAAATCTTCTCTAAAAATAAATTTTATTATTATTTTAAAAAATAGAGGATGTAGAGCATTACTGGATATGCTGAACCCTCAAGTGATAGAGAAGGAAATCTAATGGTAATTTTGATATTAAAAAAATCATGAAACAGTATGTTAATAATATTATTTAATAGAGTTAGGGAAATTATGAAAATAAAAAAGTTGAATAAAATTTCTTAAAATATACTTTCAAGAAAAAACTTCTCAGTAATCCATGTAGACAAGTTATTGTAATATTTCTCAAAAATATAAACCAATTTGAAAATATTGAAGAAATTTTGCAATTTCAAAATTTCAAAAATTTACAATATGTATGTATAATTTTTCTAAATGTGTAAATGGAAAAAATCTTTAGAAGAAACATCATAAACAAAGAAAGGTACATGATTAGGAACTATATTCAATAATGTTCTAATGCAGTTTCTCTCAGACAATAAGCAAAGAGGGAAAAAATTCAAACACATTTTTATGCATCCAGTATAAACATTATTTCAAAATTTGATGAGGATATTCCAGGATGAGAAAATTGCAAATCAGTAATTCTTTGAACACTTTCAGGTATATAATTATGCATACTTATATGACATTTCTCTAGAATATAGTTATTTCTGAAAGTGTAATTGCTGTGTATTCACAATTCAAATGTAGAGAAAGTAACAAATTAATCTCCAAATTTGTGGTACAAATCCATACTCTCAGAAGATACAAAATTATAAACTGCCCCACAAAGTATGAGTATTTACATTTTGTACATATTTGCTAACATCTCATTGTATTAGTCATTAAGTGTTTCTGAATATGGTGACAATAACACAGGATACTAAATCCTCGTTATCAGACCTAACATCTTTTATTATTTACTGATAATTTTGTTTTACATTTCTATTACTAGAATTACTATTGAAATCTCTTGTCTATTTTTTTTTCATTTTAAGGTTGTTATTTTCTTATCAAATAAGTTGCATTATTTTTATTTGTAATTCTTTGTCAATTATGGGCATATTATTTTCCAAACTATATGCATTGATTGTATTTTATTTGTATTTTTTAAATCCTGTAAGTAGCAAATTTAATTATCATAAATGTTTCTGTCCAAAAAGTTCAAAATCTTTTCTCATGTTCTGATGATATTTTTTCTGTTTACAATTACATACAGCTGGAAATTCATGCATATTGTTATATGTACACAGTTAATTTTTTCCTTATTTTGATACAAAGTTTTCTAGTACTGTTTATGATATGTCATTTTCTCCAACATATTTACCATGACTGTTGAGATCTATTCTATAAATTACTTTATTTAACAAGAAACCAAAATTTAGTCTTCAAAACACAGGGCTTTCTTCCCACCAGTTATTAAACTTCTCCAAAATTATACAGTTAATTATTGGCATGGTGTTTGTTCTAAGAAGTTTAGGATCAGTTTGGCAAGCTCCTTTGATTATTAAAATAATTTTTGTCTTCAGATGAGATGCAAATACATTTCAGATGAGACTTTATGATTAAATTCTTACATAAACATAGAAAAATGAATGAAACTTCAAAGGTAACATTGTTACAATATTGTTAACTTATCTACAGAATTGTTCAGAATTTACCAAATTTTCCACTGTTATTTTCCTGGGCCAGGTTCCATCCAGAATCCCTCATTATATATAATTGTTTCTCCTGAATCTTCTACTTTCTGTGACAAATTTAGGCTTTCTTAGTCTTAAAGGACTTTCTTAATTTTGGAAGAGTACTGGTAAGTTATTTTTCAAAATTTCCTTCAAATGGGTTTGTCTGATGATTTCTCATTATTAATTTGAGGTAGAGTACTGTTGGGGAGAAAATCGTAAATGTTATGTGCCCTTTGAATTACATTAAGGGTTATATAACATCAATTTGAACTAATACCAGTGATTTTAGCATTGGTCATTTTGTTAAAGAGGTTCTGCCAGGATTCTCTTCTGAATAATTATGCTTTTCACTGTGTAATTACTAAATATTTTAATTTATGGAGACTTTGTGAATATCCTGTCTCCACTTCAAATTTTGTAAATTATTTTTCCCAGTCAGTAATGCATGCTGTATCAATTATGACTGTATTTTTTAACTCATCTCTTCTTCATTGCACTGTAGAATTTCTCCTATAAGAAGAGTTGTCCTATTCATTCACTCATTTATATCACTATTAATTCATATATATTTAATTAATTCTTTGGGTTAAAATCCAATGTTACCATTTTTTATGTTGTTAATTTTGTTGTTCATATTATTCCCACTTTAGTCATATAGAACTCTTGTGCCTTTTGGAAATGCTACCATACCTTATATTTTCTTTTCCTTGTTTTCCTTTTTTTTTTCACATTATTACCTTCAGGCACCACATGATAATACAGGATCATCATGCATTTCTCCCACCTCAAACTTGGAATCTACTTGTTCTCCAAGGATTCTTCATTTTCTTTTGTTAATGAGGCTAAGTAGAAACCATTATCTTTGGCATCTGTTAGAATTTTGATTAAAATGAATTGTACTGAATTCATAGACAATTTTTTGGAGATTTGTTAGGTTTACTAAACTGATTTTCCCAAATATGAAACTGTTATATCACTTTATTACACAGGTATATCTCACTATTTAAATTGTGATTTTCCATAATTCTTCCCCCAATCCTGAGGGGACTGGGATGGTGATGTCCACTCCACCTCCAAGTGAGAGAGGGCTTATATCCCATGGATATGATGGGTGGGATGATCCTGCCTGCAGATGCAGGCCCTCTCCATTCCCTGGGATGGCCATTGCCCATCGTTGTCTCCTCACAAGGTGACTTGGATGAGTCCATTGAGCTGTAGGGTAGGAGTTGCAGCTCTATCGAGATTCCATGCACACCTGGCACATAGGTAGGCCAGAGGCACCAGTTTCTGGAAGTATACCCAAAAACATCAGCATCACATATAGGTTTGAATAGAAGGGACTGATGAACCATGTGCAGGGAGGACTTTTTTGAGTCTATGTTTGATGGCAAGGCCCCAGGATGTTTAAGTCCTTTGGGGGTGATGGGCCACACTTGTAGGAGATGTTTGTGTGGGATGAGGTGGGAGGTGTGGGAGGTGGGGAACATGGGAATCCTGGTAGGTTCTGTGTAATATTTTAGGCAATGTAAGCACTTCTTAAAATATATATAACATTTTTTAAGCAAATGTACATATATGCATATATATTTATATATCATTTTGCAAATGTTGATATGTATTGTGAAATTTTTTATTTTTACCGACAATAAAAAAAATTGTGATTTTCTCCACAAAGTTGTAAAAACATTTTCTCACTTTAGTTGAATAATATTTTTTTTGTCATTTAATGACAATTTTGGAATTTTACAATGTTTACATTTTGTTTCTAATAAGAATTTCAATAATTAATAATATTTGTCCTTCTTAGTAGAAACTTGAAGCTTTTTTTCTATGATAGTAAGAATTGTTTGTAAACTATATTTCTCATCAGGAGAGAAAATTAGAATTATATATAGAATTTTTCATTTTAGTTACTTGCGGTCTTCAACAGCAAGTATTTTTATTTGGTTCCTTTTAAAAATTTCTCTCTTTTTTCTGAGATTCTCATAGTATTCATTAGTTATTTTCCTGATATATTTAGTCACCTGGTGAGGAGGCAATGATGGGCAACAGCCATCCCAGGGAATGGAGAGGGCCTGCACCTGCAGGCAGGATAATCCCACCCACCATATACATGGGATTTAAGCCCTCTCTCACTTGGAGGTGGAGTGGACATCACCATCCCATTCCCCTCAGGATTGGGGGAAGAACTATGGACTAGAGTTGACTTGATGGTATTCTGTTGTACACATATGGTGATTCTAGAAATGGAAGAAATTATAACAGTGAGGTGGAGCCAGTGGCCACTGGACACTTTTGGGGCAGGGCAGGGATGTGCAGTTGAAACATAGGGGCTTTTTTGGGAGTTGGAGGTTGTCCTGAGTGTGATTGTGGCAACGGATATAGGCCATTTTAAATCAGCACACACCATTCAGAACTATGTGGGAGAGAGTGTGGTCTATGATGTGAACTGTGGTATTTGGTTGATGGCAAGGCCCCAGGATGTGTAAGTCCATTGAGGGTGAGGGGCCACACTTTTGGGAGATGTTTGTGTGGGATGCGGTGGGAGGTGGGCAACATGGGAATCCCAGTAGGTTCCATGTAATATTTTAGGTAATCTAAGCACCTCTTAAAAAAAAATATATATATATATATATAACCTTTTTTAAGCAAATGCACATATATGCATATATATTTATATATCATTTTACAAATATTGGTATGTATTGTGAAAATTTTTATTTTTTACCCACAATAAAAAATAAAATAATTAAAAAAAAGTTTTTGACTGTTATACCTCTAAAGTCTGGTGTTCTTTGTAGATGGCTTTTGGAAGTTCTCTTGTTCCTATGGATAAGACATTTCCTTTTTCTTTGTTGATCTTAAAATCTTTAGTTGCACACTGTATATTTGATTATATTTAAGTGATAATCATAAAATATAGTACCTCAGCTCTCTGGTCCTTAAATTTTTATCCAGTTAGTGGTGAGGCAGCAATTACATTGAGTGCCAGGAGATATCAAAGTAAAATAAACAGGAGTTCCATGAAGATGGCATTGGAGTAGACAGGCATAGCTGAATTATTTCACAGAAACAACAGATGTAGAGCAAAAAGTTATCCAAGTGTCCTGCTTTGGGGAGGGGGCAGCAGAACAAGACATATTAAACAACTCTCAGGAGTGTGAGGGACAGAGAGACAAAGAATCCAAAACTTCAAAAGTGTGTTACTTAAACTCTCCAGTTTCCTGGAAGGGCTGCCAACCCACAACCTCAAGATATTAAGCTGGATTAAATCCCCTGGCCCACTGCATCTGACTGAGAGTAGAACAGTGTCTTCCTTCCTGCCAGCTGTCACAAGGGGAAAAAGAGAAAGAGTCAAGGGGGCATCTCTTCAGTGAATTCAGCCAGCAGAGTTGGCTTTGAATCTTGGCTCTGGCCAGACCAAAACACAGGAAAGTGAGCTTAAAAGAAACATCTAGGTGGAAAGGTGAACCAATGAGCACCAATTGCTGGTTGTCTGGAAATTGCATGTCAAAAAAAATTTTTAATAATTGTTTATCAGATAAAGAATCTTTACCAGATCTCCTGGAAGAAAATCTGCATCCTATTAGTGATTCCATGGCATAATTTTGTATAACTTAAGTTGGGCAATTTTAAAGAATTAGAATAAGCTGAGCAGAATATTAAAGAACAGCTATGAAAAAACTAGTCAAGAGTGAGAATCTTGCAATTAGAGTAAATTCAACAACACATTTAGATGCTTAGATATCAAGTAAAAATTTCAAGATATTCTAGGACACAGAAAGAGATGGCTCAGCCAAAGTAATAAACCAAATATCCTGAAGACATAAAGGATTTAAGACAATTAATCAATGATAATCACACAACTCTTCTAAATCAATTTTTAAAATTGAACAAAATATGATTAAAGACATAATGCCTATTAAGGAGACCCTGTGTGAGCAGAAAGAACAATTTGAAAGCCTGCAAAGAAAAGCAACAGAACTTATGGGAACAAAATATATGAATGAGATGAAAAATACATTAAAGGCACATAAGAGCATATTTGAATTGCTCAAAGTCAAAATTAGTGGTTTCAAACACAGAACAATTGAACTGGAAAAGACAGGAAAAAATGAGAAGAGAATGTAGGAAATGCAACAGAGTTCAGAGAATTGAATGAAAACATGAAATGAACAAACATATGCATTATCAGTGTCACAGAAGGAGAAAAGAATGGAAAAGGGGCAGAAAGAATACTTGAGGAAATAATGACCAAAAACTTTCCAACCCTTATGAAGACATAAATATCAACATCCAAATAAGGCAATGCTCCCCAAAAAGAATAAATCAGAATAGATCTTCCCTAAGACACTTGTAGCCATTTGGAAGTTTGATGTAATTATGAATTACAAAAATAGATATTGGATCATGCTTGTAAATGGATCTACTAATCTGGGCATGATTAAGTTATGATTAGGGAATTAACTGGGCCACGCCAGTAAGGGATTGAGCCCCACCCATTTGTGGGGCAGGAATCAAATATAAAAGGCAAGGCAAAGGACAGAGGGAGAAGTACTGATGTTGGAGTTTTGATGCTGGAGTGGGGGAGGTGAGCAGATGGAAGAGCTTGGTCATGAGGAAGGAGAGAAGGCACTGGGATAGAGACAAGCCATTCATCTGAGAGTTTAAAGCTGGCCTGTGGAGAGAAGCAAAGCCTAGAGAACCTCATATTTTACAGCTGGCCTTGTGGAGAAAACAGAGGTGCTGAACCCAGAGAGAAATGCAGCCCCGGAAAGAGAGGAACCCAAGAAGCCTGAACCCTGGCAAAAGTAGGCAGCTGTCTTGCTCCAACATGTGACAATGGACTTTGGTAAGGTAAGAAACTTAAGCTTCATGGCCTGGTAACTGTGGGCTTCTACCCCAGATAAATACCCTTTATGAAGTCCAACCTCTTTCTGGTATTTTGCATCAGCACCCCTTTGGCTGACTAATATAACACTTATTCAGATTGACAAATATCAAAGTTAAAGAGAGAATATTGAAAGCAGCAAGAGAAAAACAAGGCATCACATAAAAGGGAACCCCAAAAAGTTTAAGTGCCAATCCCTTATCAGAATCCATGGAGGTGAGAAGAAAGTGGTATAATATATTTAAGGCACTGAAAGAGAAACATTGTAAACCAAGAATTCTGTATCTGGAAAAACTGTCCTTCAAAAATGAGGGTGAGTTCAAAGACCACAAAAGAACAAAAACAGAATATGTTATCAAAAGACTAAAATTACAAGAGATACTAAAGGGAGTACTGCAGCCTGAAAGGAAAAAGAAAAAACAAGGGCAAGAGGTTTGGAGAAGTGTGTAGAAATTTAGATTACTAGGAAGAGTAAATTTTACCATAGAAATGCAGACAATAGTAAGATATGAAAACAGAAAGCCAAAGGACAAAATGGTTGAAGTAAGTTATGCCTTTACAGTAATAAAATTGAATGTTAATGACTTGAACTTCCCAATCAAAAGACATAGACTGATAGAATGGATAAAAGAATATAATCCATCTATATGTGCTCGACAAAGAACTAACCTCAGACATAAGGACACAAGTAGGTTAAAGATGAAAAGTTGGAAAATTTATTCCATGGAGATATTAACCAAAAAAAAGCTGCAGTAGTGATACTAATATCAGAATAAATAGGTTTTAAATGCAAACTGTTATATGGGATGAATAATGTCATTATATATTAATTAAAGGAGAAATTCAGCAAGAAAAAATAACCATACTACACATTTATGCACCTAATCTGAGTGCCCCAAGATACATGAGGCACATACTGTCAAAGCTGAAGGGAGAAATAGATGTCTCCACAATAAATAGTTGGAGAATTCAATACATCACTCTCAGTATTGGATAGGACATATATACAGAAGATAAATAAGGAATCAGAGAGTTTGAATAATAGGATAAATGAACTAGTCCTAACAGACATCCATAGAGCATTGCTCACCAAAACAGCAGGAAATACATTTTTTTTGTCAAGAATTCATGGATCCTTTTCCAAGATAGACCACATATTGAGCCATAAGACAACACTAATTTTAAAAGATTGAAATTGTACAAAACACTTTCTTTGGTCATAATGGAATGAGACTGGAAATTAATAATGGATGAAAAAAGGGAAAATTCATAAATATTTGGAGATTAAACAACATACTTTTAAAAATCAGTGGTTCAAAGAAGAAATTACAAGATAATTAAGCAAATATTTTGAGTCATATAAAAATGAGAACACAACATTTCTAAACCTATTGTATAATGCAAAGGCAGGGCTGAGAGGGAAATTTATAGCTATCAATGCTTACATTAAAAAGAAGATGGTACAGAATCAAAAGTGTCCTTCTGTGAGCTAGAGCAGATGTACGTCACTATTTCAGGGTTGTGGGAGTGTGGAGAGTCATGGGAGTAGTGCAATTGGTGTGATCTATGGACAGTGGATAGCAGCAGCACTGTAATATTCTATAATGCCAAATATGTACTGTGTTGATAAAGGGTGTGTGTGGAAAAGTGTGCCTTATGTATGCTATGGCACATGTTTGGTGGTAATAGTCTGATGATATCATCTCATAATCTGTAACAAATGTTGAACACGGTGTGGAGTGTTGGTGAAGGGGTGTTGTATGGGAATTTTGCATGGTTGTTTTGTAAAATCACAACTTCTGCAATAAAAATATATTTAAAAATCATAATGATGGAGTGGGTTGGGAGAAGGGTGCACCAGGTGTGGGATGTGGACTGTAGTTAGTTGTAAAGTTTTGATGATATTATTTCATTATTTGTAACCAGTGTTTCACAACAATGCAAGGTGGTGGTGGTGGGTGATATATGGGACCAGTTTCTGATTTTATGCATGTTTGTTTCTTAAGTTCACAACTTTTATTACACACTTATTGACTATGTATGTTCATGTATGAATGATATACTTTAGTAATTTTTGTAGAAAGCAGAAAACAGAATTTAAGATCTAACTGCACACCTGGAGAAACTAAAAAACAAAACAGGAAACTAATTCCAAACCAAGCCAAAGGAAAGAAATAGTAAGGATCAGCAGAGAAATAAATAAAATTGAGAACAACAGCAAAAACATTTAACAATAGAATGAATCCACAAAACCAACATGTGCTTCCTTTAGATCAACAAAATTGGGAAGCGGCTGTGGCTCAATCAGTGGGCTTCCCGTTTACCATATGGGAGGCCCCGGGTTCGGTTCCCGGGGCCTCCTGGTGGGGGCAGGCCCGCCCACATGGCGTGGTTGGCTGACCCGGCGAGCACAAGCAGCAAGGGGGGAATAAATGAATAAATAAATAAAATCTTTAAAAAAAATTGACAAACTTAGCTAGACTGTACAGAAAAGAGAGATGCAAATAAATAAAATCACTAATGAGAGGGAGACATTACAACAGACCTGATAGAAATAAGAAATATCATAAGAAGACACTATAAATAACTGTATGTCAAAAATCTAGATAATGTAAATGAGATCAACAAATATCAAGAAATACACAACCCACATACACTGAACTTGGAAGAAATAGAAGACCTCAACATACCAATCACAAGTGAAGAGATTGAAACAGTCATCAAAATCTCCCAAAGATGAAAAGTCAGGGATCAGATGGCTTCATAAGTGAATTCAACCAATTATTCAAAAGCAACCTAATACCAACCTTACTCAGGCTCCTCCAAGAAAGTGAACAATAAAATTGCAACCAAACTCATTCTAGAAGCCAACATCATCATAAATGCAAAACTAGAAAATGATACTATGAAAAAAGAAAATTACAGACCAGTATCCTTTATGAATATAGATGCAAAAGTATTTTAAAAAACCTAGGGAGGCGGCTGTGGCTCCGTCAGTGGGGCTCCCGTTTGCCGTGTGGGGGGCCCCGGGTTCGGTTCCCGGGGCCTCCTGGTGGGGGTGGGCCCGCCCGCACGGCGTGGTTGACTGACCCGGCGAGCACGAGCGGCAAGGGGGGGATGGATGAATAAATAAATAAAATCTTTAAAAAAAAAAAAAAAACCTCACAAACCTGTTTCAAAAGCACTTTAAAAGAATTATACACCTTGATGAAGTAGGATTTACCCTAGGTGTGCAAGGGTGGTTCAACACATGAAAATCAATTACTGTAATAAACCACAGATAAATTAAAGAAGAAAAATTACATGATCCACTTAATTGATGAATAAAAGTCATTTGACAAAATATAGCATTCTTTCTTGACAAAAACACTCAAAAAGATAGGAATAGAAGGAAACTTTCTCAATATGGTAAAGTGCTTATTTGAAAAAACCTGTAGCTAATATTGTACTCAATGGTGAAAAACTGAAAGTTTTCCCACTGAGATCAGGAACAGGATAAGGATGTACACAGTCACACTGTCATTCAATATTGTGTTAGAAGTTCTAGGTAGAGCAATTAGGCTAGACAAAGAAATAAAAGGCACCCAAATAGGAAAAGAAGAGATAAAACTTTTACTTTTCACTGATGATATGATCCTATATCAAGAAAACACTGAAAAATCCACAACAAAGCAACTAGAACTAATAGATGAGATCAATACGCAAAAATCAACCGTATTTCTATACACTACTGATGTGCAATCTGAAGAGAAACTCAGAAAAATACATTCAATTTACAATAGCATCTAAACGAAGTAAATATTCAGGAATAAACTTAACCAAGTATATTGCAGACTTGCGTTTGAAAACCACAAAACATTGCTAAAAGAAACTGAAGAAGACTTAAATAGATAGAAGGGCATTCTATATTCATGGATTGGAAAACTAAATATTGTTAAGATGTCAATTCTACACAAACTGACATAAATTCTATGCAATCCCAATAAAAATACCAATAGTCTTTTTTGCATAAATGGAAAATCTAATTTTCAAATTTATTTGTGTGCTAATGGCCCCATTAAGGTCTTAAAAAATGAAGAACAAAGTTGGAGGATGCTCACTTCCTGTCTTCAAAGCATATTAGTTAGCTATAGTGATATAAAAAATACCATGGTACTGACATAAACAGAGAGAGATAGACCAATGGATGTGAACAGAGGACTCAGAAATAAACCCTCACATCTACAGTCAATTTATTTTTTATTTTTAAAAAGATTTATTTTATTTATTTCTCCCCACTCTCTCATTTTTTGCATTTGCTGTGTCTGTTGTCTTCCTTGTTTCTTTAGGAAGCATCTGGGAACTGAACCTGGGACGTCCAATGTGGGAGGGAGGTGCCTAATCACTTGAGCCACCTCCATTCCCTGTTTTGTTGTGTCTCTCACTATGTTTTTCTTCTTGTGTTTCTTGTTGCATCATCTCGTTGTATCAGCTTGCTGCACCTGCCCATCACACCAGCTTGCTGTCTTCTTTAGGAGGCACTGGAACCAAACCAAAGACCTTCCCTGTGGTAGGTGGGAACACAGTTGTTTGAGCCACATCTACTTCCCTACAGTCAATTTATTTTTCACAGTGCTATCAAGCCCTTCCAGGTGGGTCAAAACAGTTTATTCAACAAATAATGCTGGGAGAACTGGAGAGCCTTATCCAAAAGAAAGAAAGAGGATGCCTATCTCACAATTTATACAAAAAATAACTCAAAATGAATCAAGGACCTAAATATAAAAGTGATAACCATAAATCTCCTTGGCCTTATGTTGGCTGGTGCTTTCCTTGAATATTTAGCCCTGGCTTGTGCTAGCTCAAGGTCTTAAGAATTTTCGCATTTATTAGAATCTGAATGCCCTCTCTACTCCCCATGAAATAACCCCCCTTATATGCTTTATAATATGATGTAAAAGCATATAGTCTTTTGTTCCAGGCCAGTGTCAAATAATTGTTCCTTACACTGCTTTATCTGTCAGCTATCTACTTCTGCTTGCAGAATCATGTCTGTGAGGACAAGCCCAAGAGGATTTTCCATATTCAGGCTGCCACCTAATAGATTGCCAAGGAATACAGGCATCCCAGTCTACAGATAGGAGTAGAAATAGGTTTGAAGTTATTTCTACACCAGGAAAAACACTCTCTTCAATCTAATCCATTCAGCTGGGCATGGCCCAACTCAATCAGTAATCCTTTTACTCTATTGTAATATTCTTACTGGAGTCTTTTATAAGATGAATGAATAGGGAGAGAGAGAGAAAGAGAGAGAGAGATTGACAGATAGACAGAGACTGGCAGAGACAGCGACAGAGCGAGAGAGCCATGGGAGCAAGAAATGAAAATCAATAGAACCCAGAAGAAAAAGGTGAGATCAGCAGATAGTGCCATGTGCTCCTATGCTCCAGAAGAATTTCTAATCTGGTTCTCAGAAGTGACTGGACTGTGGTCATGTGCACATGGGTAAAATCCAATTTATCTAAGCGCTCTGAGAAAAGTGCCCTAAGAAATAACACACTTAAGGGCATACTGAAAAGTTAGAAAGATTACTGATTGTTAAGCTTATCCACAAAAGTCAAGAAATATTCAATGATTTTAAAGACCACCTAAGTGGAAGGTTCTTGGGCCCTGGGGATGATTTCTAGCATACTCAGTGTCCAGGTGGAGAGAAATTCAAAGAAAGCCTACTATTAAAGAAAGATGTCCTGTTTGAAGACTGATTACAGTAGGCAATCAGTTAAAGATACCTTGCCCCTTTCTCATTCTAAAACACCTGGAACAGCAGCTCTATCTCCCATGCTCCTGCCACTGGCAACAGTCATTTACTTATGATATGGGTCCAGAGCTGTCAGAAACCACTTTTTCTTTCCTTTTGCCACATGCATACTTATGTACCATGTTTGGGCCTCTGCTGTCATACCTAACACCAAAAATGCATGAAGCAGCTCTGCTGTTTCTCAACTACACCATCTTGGTAACCAGTTTTGCTGCTGCAGGTGCTACTCCTGCCACCCCAGTGTAGATCTTATCACCTAGATCTGTAACCTTTCCTCCCTCTTCTCTCTCTGGACACTTGGCACAATTGATTCTGTGGCTGAATCTTCTCCCACTGCTTTGGCAATGGTTACATGTGCACCTCTTCTTGTTGAAGTAGTCACAGAAGATGTTTTCTGACTTGCACAAAAGTCTCCCCTCCAATTTATAATAATGGCCTCATCTATTCATTTACTGAATACAGAGATATTTACCAGGTGACTAAAATGTGTGAGGAATTGCTAATTGTTGTAGGTATGACTATAGATAAAAACAAAAATCACTGTTTTAAGATTTTACATTCTAGAGGGGAAGATAGCAAATATATATAATTATTAACAGAATTATGAAGTAGATAGTTGTAAGTGCCAAGGAGAAAAAAAATAACAGGAAGAAGGGATGGAAAGTTTGGAATTCAATGTCAGTTAAGAAAGGGCTCAATGAGAATGTGATATGGCAGGCTTAAGCAACCTAATATTGTTACAAGCCTCGGGCAAAAACTTATTTGGTATGCTTGAAAAACATGAGGGGTTGAGTTTTGTCATCCAAAATGATTTATTTGAGTCCTAACCTGCAGTCCTTTGAATATAATCATATTTTATAAGAGGGCCATTGAAGATGGAATTAGTTAGGACAAAGCCAAACTGATTCAAATGGAAGCTAATTCAATATTGTGGGAGTTCATTGGTTAAAACATCTTTGAAGTAATTCCGAGTTTGCTTTACTGCACAGATGGAAAGCCGCTGCTATCAGTTCCTGCTGAAAACAGCAGGGACATTCTTGCTTTGCTACTTTACTACTGCTATAAGTTCCTGCTGAAAACAGCACGAAAATTCTTGCCTTGCACTATCAGTCCCCACTGAAAACAGTGCAAACATTCTTATCATTACTACTTTCTGCTCCATTATTTTCTGGCCAGTCCGGAATTACTGAGAATTTATCTACAGCCCCACACTTACACTATGCCTATCTGAACTCCTGCATGTACACACTGACCTTGTTCTTTGTAAAAAGAAAATAAAAACCGTGATGGGAATCAGCAAAGGAGAATAGTTCCTTTAGCTGTTCTTCCTCTCACCTCTCTCAACCTCAGTGTACAGAGTAATTCTTTGCACTATCGCGGGGTCTGCTGGACAGATCTCCACAAGACTTTTCAGGAAGGATTCCTGCAAATATGACTTGTAGAATAATAAAGATCCTTATAAGAAGAGGGTCATTTGGAGATACGGTGAGACACAGGGGAGAAGGCCATATGAAGAGAAGGCAGAGATTGGAGTTAGGCTGCCATAAGCCAAGATAAAACATGTAGCCAATAACTGGTAGAATCTAGGAAGAGACAGGGAAGGATCTTCTCTTAGAGACATCAGGAGAACATGGCTTTGCTGATAGTTTTATTTCAGACATCTAAATCCCAGAACCATGAAACAACAAATTTCTGTTGTATTGAGTCACCCAGTTTCTTTTTAATTGTTAAAGCAGATCTAAGAAATTAATACAAATATTATCAGAAGCAGTGCAGCAGTGTGGGATATGTGGAAAGGTATAGAAGCGGAATTCAGGAGGCCAATTCAAGGTATCCTTATAATTCTTGTTGAAAACACAGGATTTTTGTCTGAATGTGATTAAAAGTAATATTTTGAGCAAATGAGTGGCATACCGGGCTCTCTGTGTTCACAGTGCTAAGAAATGACTGGAAGGGGAGGAAGAAAACATGATCATAGTCAGGAGGCTATTTCAATAATTTAGGCAAGAGATGGTATTAATAGCTTAAACCAGAATGATCAGTTTACACACGAATTGAGGAAATGGAGCTAACAGAATTTGTTAATCACTCAGATATAGGATGTGAAAAGGAGCAACCAAAAACAATTATACAGTTTTACTAGGAATATATACAGAAGAACTAAAAATTGACACAATAACTGCACATTGTTGTTCATAGTGGCATTATTCACAACTGTCAAAAGTGGGAAACAACCCAAGTCTTATCAAATAATGAATGAATGAACAAAATGTGGTATATACATATGATGGAATACTATGCTGCAGCAAGGAGAATGAAATTGGGACACATTCGATAAAATGGCTGAAACTTGAAGACAGTATGCTAAGTGAAATAAGCCACACACAAAAGGACAAACATTGCATGATCACACCAATATGAACTAAATATGAAGAATAAATACCTGGAGTTAAAACCTAGAGTATAGGTTTTTGGGAGATAAGAGGAGGGCTTTGATGGGGTATTGATGCTTAATGTATATAGAAGTTTTAATTTACTTGACTGTAAATGTGTGGAAATGGATATAGTTGATGGTAACAATTGTAATGAGTAGCAGCTGGTTTATAAATGGGATTGTGGCTGAAAATGGTAGTCTAGGGATATAAATTTCAATTGAAAGAAAGCTAGAGATAATAGGGACTAAATAACACAGTGAATAACAGTGAATAACACAGAGGTGGATGAGAATTGTGGTTAATAGTAGAAATGCAAGGATGTCCTTCTGTGAACTACAACAATGTACATTATTATTGAAGGGTGGTGGGAATTTAGAGAAGCATGGGAAAAATGCATTTAATGTAAACTATGGACTATAATTAAGAGCAATACCGTAATATCCTTTCATCATTGTCAAAGATGTATTCTATTAATAAGAACAGTATGGAAAAAATATGCCAGATACATGCTATAGACCATAGTTAATGTAATAGTCTGATGATATTATCTCATAATCTGTAACAAATATTTCACAACGGTGTGGTATGTTATTGAGGTTTTTTTAATTGGAATTCTACACATGTGCATGATTGTTTTGTTAGTTCACAACCTCTGTAATAAAAATATATTAAAAAAACAGCTGTACAATATTGACTTCTGTTACTTGAAATCTGAAGTTTCCATATATTGAAATGGGGAAGATTATGGACAGCGAGTTGTTCTTCTTCTTCAATTTAAGAATGGGAGAGGGAAGAATAGGTGTAACATGGGTTACTTTGGGGACATTGGAATTGTCCTGCATGACATTGCAATGATGGATACAGGCCATTACACATTTTGTCAAAACCTATATAATTGGTCAGGGCAGAATGTAAACTATAATGTAAACTATAGTCCACAGTTAGTAGCAATGCCTCAATATGTGTTCATGAATTGTAACAAATGTGCAATATATGAAAGATGTTGTTATGGGAAAGTGTGGGAGTGGAAGAGTTGAGGCATATGGGAATACTCTATAATTTTATGTAACACTTATGTAATCTAAAACTTCTTTTAATTAAAAAAAATAGCCACTGCCACTGCCATGAACAGCATGGGGGAGGCATGCATTAACATGAAATGTAAGTAAGACCATGCTTTAATCGCTGGTTTGCTGAGAAGTTCCTCAAGACTGATGACTCAGGAACTGACCTCTTCAAGCTCTACCAGCAGTGTGTTCAGAAAGCAATAAAAGAGAAGGAGATTCCTATTGAAGGACTGGAGTTCATGGGCCACAGCAAAGAAAAACCTGAACGCTCTTCTTGACCTTGAAAAGAGACTTCTTAAATCAGGAAATTGAAGACTTTGGATTTTGGCAATTAAACCTATAAAGATAGTCAACTATTTGATGTGTAGTTTTATTTCTTATTTGATGTTCCCTCTCACTTGTACACTTTCCTTCAGGGTCGTTATTCATTTACCCTGGCATCTTGCATGAACTGTGTGTGCTAAAACTAATAATTTCTTAGGATTATAGTTGCAGTACTTGGTCTCTAATCAGCTTTAAATATACCATATAGGCAAACAATGATAAACTAGTCAGGATAGTCAGGGTTTCCTGTCTTCTTGAGTTGTACTATGAAGGATATTCAGTATGCCATACTGGGATCATTGTACATGGAAACAATTGGTTAAGACTTCTCTTTCCTCTCAGGGAAGCCCAACAGTGTCAATGCTTGGAAGTGTCATTTTTTTTTTTTTTATAATAACAATGATTAAAATTGTTGTTGCCTGGGTTATCCCAGAAGACAGTTTTTAACAGTTTCCTGCCTTAACAAGAGATGTCAGATTGACTGGAAAGCTTCAAGAATGTTGCAGTGAATGCCAGCTCAGATCTCACAGTGTAGTTCAAGAATTAAGACACTGGGTAACTTTGGAAGAAGATCCTAAATTGCAAAGATTTGTTTTTGTCTGCTTCCAATATAAGTCAGTGAATTAAGTCAACCTGTATATCATAAAATACTGCTTCTGGTTAAATGAGGGGGAAAGATTTTGATTTACTTTATCCTCTGTAAAATCTATAATCATGATAATGTATAAATCATAATATATAGGATTTTTTTTTTTAAGGAGAGCTGACCTGTTGCCTTATAGCAAACACCCAGTTGGATGTTGGTATATGGAAGTTTGAAATCTGTAAGCTTGGCTTTATGGTCAGTTCAGTATGTGTTTTGGGGTATGAGACAAACTGTTACTACCAATAAGAGTGAAGCAGCATCTGTGACTTTTTAAAATTCTGTTTAAACTATGTTGCATCACTAATCTAGAATAATCCCTGAAGAATATAGACATGATAAAATGGGTAAATGACTGCATTGGATAATATTACAATTCCCTGACCATTGGATGTCTTAGATAAAGTAAATATCTACTTTGGAATCTAGGAGGAAAAGTTCTAACACCCACAAGTAACACTACATTTATGGTATCTTTTGATTTAGAGCTAATTATATCATTTTGTATTTGATTACTCCCTATCTCCCAGACAGAAAATTTTCCTCTGACAAAAGGAAAGTCCTATTATTTCCTTCCAACAAAGGGAAATTTCTTCAGTCCTCCCAGGCATCTCTATTGAATCCATGATAGCTGTCAGTATGTTTTTAAAATAATCAATATAATTTGCCAAACTATTTATGTAAGAACCAGTTATCCAACCCTAATAAATTCAACCACCTCTCTAGTGTGCCTTAGATTTGAAACGAGTATTTATTTTAAGCTGGAATTTTCATTCATATTACTACTAAAGTCTCAGCTACATCCCAAGAAAAGTTACTCAGAACATAACTGAAGTAATTTGACCAATTTCTATCTTTAAGAAAGAAAAAGTTAAAGATTTATTTACCTGCTGAAATTTCCAAAGATAACCAATCATGGTATCTTTAAGAAAAGAATGATGCCATCATCAAAGTATTGCCATCTCTACATTTAGATTATCCCATCTACCCAAAACTAAGGAAAATGTATCATCCACAAATTCTATTCAGTATAAAAATATGATGATTTTAAGATCTCAAATTCAGCACAGTTCTCTCAAATACCTCAGCATGGAACCAGAGAGACCAAATCTTTCATCTGTACTTCAAGGAAAATTTTCCATACTTAAGAATAAACTAGAATTTATGATTTTATTAAATTTATTATTCTACAAAAATAATTTTTCTACTAAAAATCTATGGTGTAATAAGCATGGCCAATGTTAAAATTTATGCTTTAAAAAAACATTTTCACATAAACTCTTTCAGTTAAGGCCAAATCAAGCCTAAGTCAGGTGACACTTAGTAAGAAACACACTGTTTCTGACAGACAAACTTTAGGTTTTACAGTGGTTTGTATAATGCAGATATAACACCAATATTACATTCAGTTTGCTAAAATTATTGATGAAAGTTTAATGAAATATTTGTTTCAGTTATCTAAATTGAACAACTATTTGTTTTACATTGTTACTGAACTTTACAGTTATTTAACAATTGCCTTGTTTTTGTATACAATGAGAATTGTACTTAATTCTCTTTTATCAAATAAAAACTGTGCTATAGTGAATAAAATGAAGGCATGAAACAAAAATATCAAATATGTGCAATTTTTACTTCATTTTATTTTTCTAGCCTATATGTGTTTTCCCATTCAATCTAAATTTAAGTAGCAGATATTTGATACAAATTACTTAGAACAACTTGGAAATATTCTAAAATATATATTTTGAGACACTGCTGTGTTTTGGAAAATGTACTTGATTTAAAAGCATGGTATCTCTGTTGGAAAAAAAACAGTGTTCACTGAGACACGGAGACTGATGATTGCAGGCAGAAAGATTATTGGGAAGCTCTCCCCTCCCAACAGAGGGGGTGTGAAGATAGACTTCAGCCCACCCCTGGAAAGGAAGGCTTTGAATTTATTCAGTACATTCCTAGACAGGGAAATGATAGTCGATGGTAGGGGGTCAAGTGTTTGAGTAAGGTGCAGGGGCCAATAGGAAGCCCTGGGGGTGGGGAATTTAACCTTGTATGGCTAGAGGGTAGTGGGTTAGGGAGTTATGTTTTCTTGGAATTCTGGAGGAGCACGTGGTGATTTGGTGTGGAGGGAGTGAAGCTCTTTATCTCACTTTATTCACATCTTCACCGTGGTCTCTTTGTTTAACCTTTGGGGAAGTGTCCTGCTTTCAGACATGTAGGTTTAAGGTGGGGCTTGCCCTTCCTTAAAGCATGTCAGGGGCAATTGGGTCACAGCTTGTTAATTATTGCAAACCTAGTAAAGGGGAAGTCCTAACAATCTCAAAGTGCTTGTAGCCTCTAGCTTTTGAAGCAAAGTTGGATATGAAAAAGCTGTTATATGATAAAGCTTTAGAAATGACTAAGAAGCCAGTGACAGTACAGAGAAGTAAAAACAGTATGTCTTTGAATAATGTAAGAACACTTCACTAGTGATGTGTATACTATATATATTCATAAAGAAAGAACAAAATTTACTTAAAAGAAAGAGTGAAGATATTGACTGCTAGAATGTGAATAGAGTTAGGAAATGCAGAGAGTAGGTGGATATTGCCTATTAGAACAGAACAAAAATACATGTGATCACCAAACTGGGGATGATTTTTTAGTAAATAATAGGAATTCACAGAGTAGGTGAATATTATGGAGAAAATTATTCATTAATGATGGCATAAAATAGTTTATTACTTAAGCAGTGGTCCAGAGAGAAAAACTGTGTATTTCTAGAAGTTACAGGATAAGAAAATAAAGTAAGAAGAGCTAGTAATCAACAGTCAGAAATGACAGCTCTCTGCTCACACTGAATACAAGTGCTGAACTTCAAGTAAAATTAGAACCTAATTTCAGCAATATTAATCTGACTAGCTATGAAAAATTGATCCAAATATCAAAATCACAAGGTAACTGATAAGATTTGTGTAAGTGAATTATAAGATGGTTACTTTTAGTTTTGAATATTTAGAGATTAAGATGATAGTAATATAGTAAAATGAATTAGGTATCTAAGATAGAGATACAAAAAGTAAGTGCTTTACTTGGATGAATGTGGTCACAGAAAAGCAGAGAAGTGGAGATATAGAGTAATGGAAATGAAAGTTGAAGAAGAGTCCAATGATAAAATTAGATAGGGATAAATGAGGCATATGGGGATACATACATAGACAAAGTAAAGAAAGTAAAAATGATATCTACGGATAGAGAAATAAAAGTAAAAGCAGGTATAAAGATGAATAATGTAGGTATACAGATGATATAGATGAAAAATGTAGATTTAGATGGATATAGGTTTAGATAAAGGCATGTCTATGTGTAAGGCTATGGACATAGATCTGCATATAGAAATGGATATAGGTAAAATGACCATAAGTAAAAATCCAAATTTATTCAAAGCAGGTCTAGTTTATAGCACATATACCAGTGAAATTATTAATATTTCTCTGTTTTAAAAACAAATTATCTATTTTTGGATAATATTTTTTGTGTTCCCAATAAAGAGTGATAGATACAAGTATATACAAAGACATAACTCTAGTATTATGTATATATATATATGTGTGTGTATATGTATGTGCCTATAAATTTGAATAGATGCATAAACATGTGTACCCTATATAGATAATGTATCTTAATAGACTTTTTCTTTTTATGAATTCTTCAATTATTCCTATGAATTCAATCTAAGTGAAGTGCTAATTATGTAATTTTGTAAATATTATGTGAGCCGTAATCATGTTTTATGACATAAAATCTTTCTGAGTGCTCCTTTAATGTCTGTGTTTCTCAAGCTGTAGATGATGGGGCTTAACATTGGGGTGATAACTCCATACAACATTGAGATGAGCCTGTCTCTGGCTGGGGAGTGTTGACTGGAAGAAGGGCAGACATAGGTAAATATGGTTGTGCCATAAAACAAACAGACCACAAGGAGGTGGGAAGCACATGTGGAGAAGGCTTTGTGCTTCCCTTCAGCTGACTGGATCTTTAGGATGGTGGATATGATGTAGATATAAGAGATAAAGGTGATCAGAAAGGCACTGATCGCCAAGACACCTCCTGCCACTAAACCATCTCTGCCACATACATGGAAGAGCAGGAGAGTGCCACCACTGGTGGGATATCACAGTAATACTGGTTAACACGATTGGATTTACAGAAAGACAGGCAGAACATGAATACCATATGCAGAAGGGAATTAAGGAACCCTGCTGTCCAGGTTCCAGCTGTCAGCTGGACACAGCATACCTTAGTCATGATGAGGGTGCAATGAAGGGGAAAACAGATGGCCACATACCAGTCATAAACCATGACAGTGAGAAGGAAGACCTCGGTCCCTGCCAGGGCCACCAAAAAATAAAGTT
>JAKSZT010003973.1:227758-241284 GCA_026826555.1 Tolypeutes matacus
CACCAGACATCCGATAACACAGTGATAAAGGGAAGTTAAAAAGGGAAGAAAGAAAAGAGAAAGGAAAAAAAAATGAATATATATATATATATATTATTTTTAAGGCATTTCCTTTGCTTTTTGCCCATTTTTTGAATGTCCCAATCCACTAATTATATTTTATTTTGTTTTGTTCTTTGTTTGATTATTTGTTTTTTTTTCCTTCTCTCTCTTTTTTTTTTCCCTTGAGTTTCCTTATCTTTGTCTCTTGCATGTAAGCTTATCACACTTGTTTCTTTTTCCTAGTAAGTGTATTTGATTATTTTATGGACTAAACGTTCATGGAGGATTTGGATCACAGAAGGCTTAAAATGGGTACTGTGGGGGATTATTGGGGGGGATGTCTGGGGGAGGTTTCGTGGGGATTGGTTCATCTGAATATACATGAAAGATATACAAAATCATTCAAAGGATCGGGGGATGGGGCATGGTCACGATGGGTGGATAATCACACAATAAATGAGGGAATCTGAATTCCTAGCCTGGAGAGCTCTGCCACAGTCTCCAAGGGAGCAGCAATAGTCCTCTGAGTGTAGGGACAGTGCCTGTCAAAATAGGATGATCCACTGATTTTTTTTTTTATTATTATTGATGACTACCCTTGTGAGTCTTTGCTCTTGTAAATGAGACTTAGCCTGCAGTTGTGGGGTGCCTATGGGTTGCCACCTGAGAGCCTCCTTGTTGCTCAAATGTGGCCTCTCTCTAAGCCAAACTCAGCATATGATTGCATTACCTTCCCCCCAACGTGGGACATGACTCCCAGGGATGAGCCTCCCTGGCAACGAGGGATTAATACCAAGTGCCAACTGGCAGCTTTGCGCAGTGAGAGTATCGTAGCCAATGAGGTTTATCCAAGGCGCGATTATTGCTAATTGAAAACTTTTCCCAAGTGCCACCTGGCAACACAACTGGAAAAAGACCTTGAATAAAAGGGGGAAATGGTAAAGACAAATGAGTTCAAGTGGTTAAGAGACTTCAACGAGAGTCGGGAGGTCATCCCAGAGGTAACTCTTATGCACACCTCAGTAGGAGCTCATAGAACATCTAAGTGCCTATCACCCCACTCAGTGGGGTTCCTGAGGGCTCCGGAGACACCCTGGTCCTATATAAGGGTGGATAGCCCCAGAGACTGATGCCTTACCAGTGGGTTCTATTTTGGAATCCGTGCTCCTGAGAGTGACAGAATTAGACTCAAATAAGTCCTCCCTGCACATGGTTCACCAGTCCCTTCTATTCAAACCTGTATGTGATGCTGGAGTTTTTAGGTATACTTCCCGAGAGTTTAGCCTCCTGCCTACCTATGTGCCAGGTGTGCATGAAATCTAGGTGGAGCTGCAACTCCAACCCTACAGCTCAATGGACTCATCCAAGTCACCTTGTGAGGAGACAACAATGGGCATTGGCCATCCTAGGGAATGGAGAGGGCCTGCATCGGCAGGCAGGATCTTTCCACCCTCCATATCCATGGGATATAAGCCCTCTCTCACTTGGAGTTGGAGTGGACATCACCATCCCAGTCCCCTCAGGATTGGGGGAAGAACTATGGACTAGAGTGGACTTGATGGTATTCTCTTGTCCACATATGGTGATTCTAGCAATGCAAGAAGTTGTAACAATGAGGTGGAGCCAGTGGTCACTTGACATTTTTGGGGTAGGGAGGGGATTAGCAGTTGAAATACAGGGGCTTCTTTGGGAGTTGGAGGTTGTCCTGAGTACTGTTGTGGCAATGGATGTAGGCCATTTTAAATCAGCACACACCACTCAGAACTGAGTGGGAGAGAGTGTGGTCTACAGTGTGAACTGTGGTCCATGGTTGGTGGCAAGTCTCCAGGATGTGTAAGTTCATTGAGGGTGGTGGGCCACACTGTGGGCGATGTTTGTGTGGGATGTGGTGAGAGGTGTGGGAGGTGGGCAACATGGGAATCCCAGTGGGTTCCGTGTAATATTTTGGGTAATCTAAGCACCTCTTAAAATATATGTATGTATGTATATATATATATATATAACTTTTTTGTAAGCAAATACATATATGCATATATATTTATATATCATTTTGCAAATGTTTGTATGTATTGTGAGAATTTTGATTTTTACCCATAATAAAAAATAAATCAATAAAAAAAATTTAAAAAAAGAATAAACTAGAATTTATAATTTTATTAAATTTATTATTCTACAAAAATTATTTTTCTACTAAAAATCTATGGTGTAATAAGCATGGCCAATGTTACAACTTATGCTTTAAAAAAACATTTTCACATAAACTCTTTCAGTTATGGCCAAATCAAGCCTAATTCAAGTGATACTTAGTAAGAAACACACTGCTTCGTGCAGACAAACTTTAGGTTTTACAGTGATTTGTATAATCAAATATAACACCAATATTACATTCCGTTTGCTCAAATTATTGATGAAAGTTTAATGAAATATTTGTTTCAGTTATCTAAATTGAACAACTATTTGAGTTTTACATTATTACTGAACCTTACAGATATTTAATTGCCTTGTTTTTGTATACAATGAGAATTATACTTAATTCTCTGTTATCACATAATAATTGTGCTATAGTGAATAAAATGTTGGTATGAAACAAAAATTTCAAATATGTGCAATTTTTACTTCATTTTATTTTTCTAGTCTATATGTGTTTTCCCATTCAATCTAAATTTAAGTAGCAGATATTTGATAAAAATTACTTAGAACAACTTGGAAACATTCTAAAATATATCTATTGAGGCATTGATGTGTTTTGGAAAATGTACTTGATTTAAAAGCATGGTCTCTCTGTTGGGAAAAAAACAGTGCTCACTGAGACATGGAGACTGATGACTGCAGGCAGAAAGTTTATTGGGAAGCTCTCCCAATAAGAGGGGATGTGAAGAATAGACTTCAGCCCCACCACTGGTATGGTGGGAGTCTGAAGAGAGACTTAAGCCCCGCCCCCCTGAAAGGAGGGCTTTGAATTTATTCAGTACATTCCTAGGTAGGGAAATGATAGTTGGTGGGAGGGGGTCAAGGGTTTGAGTAAGGTGCAGGGGTCAATAGGAAGCCCTAGGGGTGAAAATTTTCCCTTGTATGGCTAAAGGGTAGTGGGTTAGGGAGTTATGTTTTCTTGGAATTCTGGAGAAGCAGGTGGTGATTTGGTGTGGAGGGAGTGATGCTCTTTATCTCACTTTACTCCCATCTTCACCGTGGTCTCTTTGTTTAACCTTTGGGGAAGTGCCCTGCTTTCAGACATGTAGGTTTAAGGAGGGGGGGCTTGTCCGTCCTTAAAGCATGTCAGGGGCAATTGGGTCACAGCTTGTTAATTATTGCAAACCTAGTGAAGGGGAACTCCTAACAATCTCAAAGTGCTTATAGCCTCTAGCTTTTGAGGCAAAGCTGGATATGAAAAGGCTGTTATATGATTAAGCTTTGGAAATGACTAAAAAGCCAGTGACAGTACAGAGAAGGAAAAACAGTACATTTTTGAATAATGTAAGAACACTTCACTAGTGATGTGCATACTATATATATTCATAAAGAAAGAACAAAATTTACTTAAAAGAAAGAGTGAAGATATTGACTGCAAGAATGTGAATAGAGTTAGAAAATGCAGAGAGTAGGTGGATATTGCCTATTAGATCAGAACAAAAATACATGTGATCACCAAATTGGGGATGATTTTTTAGGAAATAATAGGAATCCACAGAGTAGGTGAATATTATGGAGAAAATTATTCATTAATGATGGCATAAAATAGTTTATTACTTAAGCAGTGCTCCAGAGAGAAACACTGTACATTACTAGAAGTTACAGGATGAGAAAATAAAGTGAGAATAGCTAGTAATCCACAGTCAGAAATGACAGCTCTCTGATCACACTGAATACAAGTGCTGAACTTCAAGTAAAAGTAGAACCTAATTTCAGCAATTTTAATCTGACTAGCTATGAAAAATTGATCCAAATACCAAAATCACAAGGTAACTGATAAGATTTGTGTAAGTGAGTTGTAAGATGGTACTTTTAGTTTTGGATATTTTGAGATTAAGATGATAGTAATATAGTGAAATGAATTAGATATCTAAGATCAGAGATACAAAAAAGTAAGTGCTTTACTTGGATGTGGTCACAGAAAAGCAGAGAAGTAGAGATACAGAGTAATGGAAATGAAAGTTGAAGAAGAGTGCAATGATAAAATTAGATAGGGATAAATGAGGCATATGGGGATACATACATAGACAAAGTAAAGAAAGTAAGAATGATATCTACGGATAGAGAAATAAAAGTAAAATCAGGTATAAAGATGAATAATATAGGTATACAGATTATATAGATGAAAAATGTAGATTTATATGGATATACGTTTAGATAAAGGCATGTCTATGTGTAAGGCTATGGACATAGATCTGCATATAGAAATGAATATAGGTAAAATGACCATAAGTAAAAATCCTAATTTATTTAAAACAGGTCTAGTTTATAACACATATACCAGTGAAGTTATTAATATTTCTCTGTTTTACTAACAAAATATCTATTTTTGGATGATATTTTTTGTGTTCTCAATAAAGAGTGATAGATAAAAATATATACAAAGACATAACTCTAGTATTATATATATCTATATGTGTGTATATGTATGTGCTTGTAAATTTGAGTAAATACATAAACATGTGTACCCTATATAGATATGTAACTTAATAGACTTTTTCTTTTTATGAATTCTTCAATTATTCCTATGATTCAATCTAAGTGAAGTGCTAATTATGTAATTTTGTAAATACTATGTTTTATGACATAAAATCTTTCGGAGTGCTCCTTTAACGTCTGTGTTTCTCAAGCTGTATATGATGGGGTTTAACATTGGGGTGATAACTCCATACAACATTGAGATGAGCCTGTCTCTGGCTGGGGAGTGTTGACTTGAAGAAGGGCGGACATAAGTAAATGTGGTTGTGCCATAAAACAAACAGACCACAAGGAGGTGGGAAGCGCATGTGGAGAAGGCTTTGCGCTTCCCTTCAGCTGACTGGATCTTTAGGATGGCGGATATGATGTAGATATAAGAGATAAAGGTGATCAGAAAGGCACTGATCCCCAAGACACCTCCTGCCACTAAAACAACCATCTCTGCCACATACGTGGAAGAGCAGGAGAGCGCCACCACTGGTGGGATATCACAGTAATACTGGTTAACACGATTGGATTTACAGAAAGACAGGCGGAACGTAAATACCGTATGCAGAAGGGAATTAAGGAACCCTGCTGTCCAGGTTCCAGCTGTCAGCTGGACACAGCGTACCTTAGTCATGATGAGGGTGTAACGAAGGGGAAAACAGATGGCCACATACCGGTCATAAGCCATGACAGCGAGAAGGAAGACCTCGGTCCCTGCCAGGGCCACCAAAAAATAAAGTTGCAAAGCACACCCAACAAAAGAAATGCTTTGCTTCTCAGTCAGGAGGTTCTCAAGCATCTTCGGAACAGTAGCTGATGGACAGAATATGTCTAAGAGGGACAATTTTGCCAAGAAATAATACATGGGTGTGCGCAGCTTTTTCTCAGTCCCGATGGCAAGGAGAATGGCACCGTTTCCCACCAAGGTGACCTGATAGATGAGAGCAAAAATCACAAAGAGAGGATAGCGTACCTCGGGGAGATCAGAGAGCCCTATAAGGATAAACTCATTCACGGAGGTGAGATTGTTGATGTCCATCTCCTCTCTCCACAAGGGTCTTTCTGAAAAAATTTAAACCAAAAAAGGATGAGATGATAATAATAATAACAATAATAATAATAATAATAAAACTTAAGAACCTAGTGTTGAGAATCACCTAGCAAATAGCTCCAGTGATGTTGATGAATTGTTTTACTGTTATTTTACTTTAATTAACAGAATTACTGATTTTTTTTGAAAACCATACTTTTATAATATTTCTTGGTATATTCACACTCAGATCCTTTACAAGCAGGTGACATTTATAGGTTTCACCTTCATAGTGAAAGCATTGTTTAAATTGTTCCTTCAGAAGCGTTTGGTATTTCTCATTTCGGTGAAAGCTGATGGTCCATCCCCCACATCTGCTTAAGCAGGTAATTTTTCCTCAAGGTTTACATTTTCATGCATATCTCAACACAATATGCTAACACATATTGATCTTATATATCCTTGTGTAATTTTTAAATTACATTCCAATATACCATAATTGCCCAAATATCACAATATTTATTATTTACCAAACTAATTTAATATAGCTGAAGGTATGCAAATTAATACATATGTAGGTATTTAGTAACTTTAAAAAGTAATTGTTTCTATTTTAGAAATATCATACGTGGATGATAAAAAAATTCAAACAAAATTTTTTTAGAAAATCAAATGCAATGTTCGTTTCTATGGTTCCTCTACAATGCCTCCCATCCATCCTTTCTTTTACATGATGAAAATTCTTAATGATTTATTGGCTTAGATAAAACATGTAGCATAAATAATACAAATATACATAATAGTTTCTTTAAACAAATGGAATCATTGTGTTCTGCCAAGTTATTTTTCTTCCAGAAACATGTAATTAAGAATTGCTGAGATTAATTAGAAAATGTTATTATTATTTCCTTAAAATCACTATTACTATCCTTTCTTTTCCTTATATAGCACCACCTATGAGCCCTAATTGAGAAAAAATAAACTCTTCCATGATGCTCTTCAAATAATGAAACATTTGAAAGAATACATATCTCCCATAAGTGTGGCATTTTCAGTAATCTAAGCACCTCTTAAAATATATTTATATATATATAAATAACATTTTTGTAAGCAAATGCACATATATGCATATATATTTATATATCATTTTACAAATAGTGGTATGTATTGTGAAAATTTTGATTTTTACCCACAATAAAAAATAAATTAATTAAAAAAATTAAATTAAATTAAATTAAATTAAAAAAAGAAAGAATACATATTGTTATACTAAGCACAAAATGCTTAAATAATATTATTCAATGAACAAAAGTTTGTTAAATGAGTGAGTAAATATTGAAGCAAGAAAACATCTGCAGTGTTAATTCTCAAGTTCTCAAACATTCAAGACTCTACAAAGTATTATTTTTATTTTAATACTTTGAAAAGATAATAGTGACTGTAAGAAATTAAGGGCATATTTTATTAAAAGAAACATTAATATTTAGGACAGTAAATATTAAATTTTATATTAAGTACTTATTTTCCTTTATACCCTCACTTATTAATTTGACTTATTTTTTTATAAATAAGTATTATGAGAAATAAGTCAATAACCTGATAAAAAAAACCCTGGTGGATTCTACAGCAGGCTACCTGATCAATGTGTATCCTCAAAAATTTTCAATATATTTTCCCTAAAATTGCCCCGTGAATATTTAAATTTCTTAAGTCAAACTTCTGTTCTTAGCATATAATAACGGAGAATTTGTAGGGATAAAATTTATATTAACAAACACCTTTTGAAGCAAACATAATGAAACCCCAAGTATTTGCTTATGTAATTAGAAAAAGGGGATGATATTTTCATTAATAATATATTCCTGAATAAAGATTCTATAATTTTCCTTCTTAACCCTAATGATTGAAAGCTTATACACTCTAGAAACAGAAAAGCCTTTATGTAGTGCAATCTCTCTACGTACTTTGTGAGATTACCTGGTGTAAATATAAACATATGAGCACATGCGTCATGCATGTTGAAGTCAGTTTTTTTCCAAAGTCATAAAAAGCTGAACATGAATGAGGATCCAGAGCAAGTGGCATCCAGCTGGGATTAGCCTTATATTGGAAATTAACTAGGAATTAAACTTTCTTATATTATTTGTGTGACTTACACTTTTACATACGGTTGAAGGCAAATGTACCATATATGCAGCTTCTCTCTGTAGCAAACAGGTAATTCAAGTATCCACTATATACGTAGAAAAAGAATATGATTTCATTAAGCAAAATTACCACTGATATATCTTAGATCTTAAAATAATTCAAAACATAATTCATTAAATACATCAATTTTAAGGAAATATCACATTTAAATTTTCTTAGAAAATTAGGCTGTTGAATTGTCTTTTAAAATATATTGCTAAGGAAGAGTTCTTCCACCCTCCTTTTTAACTCAATAGTACAATAGATGATAAACTAGAGGAATTTAAAAAAGCCCTTTTAGAAGTAATATTTCCACCTGCTTTTTGACATCTTTGTTGATTATTAGGCCTCATGGACCCAATTATCTAATAAATATAATTCAAGGTGCATGAACCATGACATATATATCATAAAAATTTACATACAACTGTTTTGGATGCCAGTGTGGGTATGCACATTTTTTAAGCTCAAACTATTTTTATTTATTTATTTAGTCACCCATTGTAATACATGGTAAATGCATACTTTACCTGATTAATATTTGGTTTTAACTAGTTTATTAAACATGTAAATTTTCACACCTTACTAATATATTTACAAACAACTTCTTGCTTCTTTTAGCTTAGATAATCAGAATTTAGTAAAGAATTTGTTTATTTCTCAGTTTCAGAGATTTCATTAATAGGAGGTTTCAACAAGATGAAACTAAAATGATCCAGCCAACAAAAATACATTAGTAAAGAAAAACAAACACCTCACTTGTAAAGAGTGTTTACATCAGAATTTATTATATTATTTATATTATGCTCCGTTTCCCCTTAGGAAAAGAACCAATTAGTATTGTAGAGAAAACATGCTTCTCTTTTTGATAAAACTGAATTAGGACCAACCTAATAATGGGTACTAATTTATTTTGTAACTAATCAATTTAATATGCTGCAAAGGAAATTTAAATTGCAAAGGAGTGATAATTTTGTTTCTTTCTATGTTCTTCAGTAAGATACAACAAAAGGTTTTCTAGGAATTGTATTTCCAGACAAAAGTAAACAATGCATTTATATCATTAGGATATTTTTTCTGTAGCCAGAAAAATCATTCCCATAAGATATTATTATTCAAAAAACTTGCTATAAATTTGCCTTTTTATGCTTGAGAGGTAAACTAACACTATTTTTAATATATTATTACACAGTCTCATATTATTGTTGATTTACTACGCACATGAAAAATGTAATTGGTACAAACCTTTAGATCCAAATGAGTGGGATTTCTAACTTATTTAACATGTAACTCCTAATTTGATTTTCCAGCAGTGCATTGATTACCTATGGTTTTGTAATTTAACATAAAAAATTATATTTAATTAAAATCACACATATTTAAATATATATTTTAAGAAATCTGGAGTTTATAACAATTCTTCCAATTCCAATTAAACATTAATAAATAAAATATCTCAAAATACACCTCCTTACATTCCCTAGTCCATTTTTACAATTCCTGTATATGATAGTGAAAAGAGTGGTTCCAAATGATATCACCATATTTTGTTTTATTTATTTATTTATTTTTTATTTAGCATCATGTTTAATAATTTACTATAGCCTAAGATAGTCACTAAATGTTAATTAGTACACCATTGCTACTATCAATAACAAAAAAATCCATATTATTTCACAATACTTTTATATTCAGAATGTTTCACTAAATTTATATCCTTAGTATACCATGTTCATAAGTTACTGGAATTAATGTTCTTTATGACTCCAATAAGGATTTTCTGTACAGTTAAGGTGCCTTTCTTGTTTTCATTCACTTTTAGTACTTGCTCTTTTTATCTATGCAAGTATAATTCTTTTTAAAATAAGGATAACACCTAAAGTGTATAAATATATAACATTTATACTCAAAATTTTCACTGCCTTCCCCTTCCTTCCCACCTTATTCCTACACAAGATAACCACTTTTGGGCTTTGATTTAATGTGTCTGGGTATCTTATTACAAATATTATTAAAAGTTCAAAATGTGTTTGTTTATGTGCATGTGTGTTTATGTATATTTTTTCTTATTTTCCTTTTCTTTTTATATGAAAAGATACCTATGATACACATTATTTGCAACTTGACTTTTACTTAAATATATATTTTGTAAATCACTGAATATTAGTTTATAGAGAACTATTCTTCAGTCTTCCTTATGACATAATATTTATTTGGTTAAATGAATTATAATTTATGCAATTATGGAAAATAAATACAAATTTATAAATATATTAATTTTAATATATTTTATAATACTTGAACAGACATGTAATATTGTGTAACATGTAATATTGTACTTATGACTACATATAACATATGTAATATTTTTAAATCAAGGTTAACTTTCTTTTTTGGCTATGAGAATGAAACTGTCATTTTTTGGAGAAAGTCCTAATCTTATTAGATATGTTTTAAAGTGCTTAAGGATTAAGTATCAAGATGTCTGCAACCAGTTTTCAAATATTTAAATGGTGAAAATTTTGAGAAAAATTTTATATTTCAATTAATTTGAAATAATATATATGCATAGATATATGACAATTATAATTGAAACATAATTTGTATACATTATGAAACATTTTATAGAAGCTATATCTATACATTTAAATATATGTATCTGTAGATAGCGTAATATGTTATCAATTAATGAATTCAAATGAAGGGTATATGGGTGTTCATCACACCATTTCAATTTTTTATAACATTGTAACATTTCAAAATAAAATGTTGGATACAATCAAATATGATAATAAAAAAGTGATCTAAGAAGGAATACGTCTCCCACTCTATCCCCTAACACACTTTGTTTCAATCTCCCTTTTAGTGTGGAAAGAACAGACACTCTAAATTATTTACTGTGATCTTTTGGGCAATATTCAATTCACATTTAAACATAATAATTTGTTTAGATAGATGTTCAGTTGTCTATGCTTGTCCTTTGTTTTTTTCTAGTTTTAATGTAAAAGATTTGTAATATCTTTCTACCTCTGTAGACAGTTTCTCTCTTTGGTTTGTGGACATTTACATCTAATTCTTTTAATATCACTTTTATTCTTTAGGGTTTCAGACAATAGAGATGGATACTCTATTATAAATTATGAGGTAATGTTAATGTTTCCTCTCAAGGCCTTTCAAATCCTCTTTTTTCCTCCCCTGCTGGAATTTAGTTGTTTATTTTATGACTTTGGAATCATGGTAACTTTGAATAAAAGAACATCCCCATAAAAGTTGCATTAGCAAAATAAAGATTTTGCTCTTCTGCCACATTAAAGATAATAGAATAGAAATGACAGCTCCAAAGATTGCGAGGCTTCTTAATTTTCTCTTCATCATTCTGAGCACATAAGTCTGATTCCCCAGAAATGGAAATAAGCATGGCAGTTCCAATCATTACACCTGGAAAGACTGAAGGGGGTGGGACAGAAAAGTAAGTGTGAGCTGCGTGAAAGCCTTGTAAGAAATTTTCCTGAAGGCAGCTCCAAAAAGTCCACTTACTGTATATTTGAAATTGTTGAGTTACATGATCACCCCTTCCATCCCCTCTCTGCTAGGAAGGTCTGGAAGCATTGCCTTTATTAGAGGCAATTCTTCAGAAGGCAACTAGTTTTGACAGACACTGCATATATGCTGAGTTCCTTTTTCATTGATTTTATGTATAAAGTATAATGCTAGCTTAAAAATTAAGTATCTTTAAACTATATTTATCGATACCCAGACTGAAGCATTTGAAAATCATCAAACTTATGTAGCTTTGAATTTTCATTTGACATTTTAGTAAATTACTATGTGCTATATTTATAGAACTTTTCTTTTTTGGGGGCATATGGTGGAGACAGACCATCCAAATGTCATTAGCACAAATAAATTCGTGTCTAGTGGAAACAATTTCCAGGATTCCTTGTAGCCAACTGTCACAATATGATGAAGTAAAAACTAATGAAATTTTAGTGGCTGTGATGTATGAGCTGGGTCATAATCATATAAGAAAAATGATTGATCTCTAAATTCTTTTTCACAATAGCTAAGTGTTTACTTTGCCAAAAAGTGGCCAATGCAGAGTACCAGAAATGTACTTTTACAAAGAGAATTTATTTGGGATAAAATCTTACAGTCCTGAGGCCATGAAAAGCCCAAATTAAGGAACTATCAGAGGTGCTTTCTCACCAAAGTCAGCTCCTGGTGATCCTGTTTTCTGGTCACATGAAGTCAGCTCCTGGTGATCCTGTTTTCTGGTCACACAGCAAAGCAAGATGACTGTAGATCTCTGCTGAGATCTCAGTCTTCCCTACTGGGCTCAGTGTCTCTCAGAGCCCAGGTGTGGGTAACAAGAATAAGGATTGCCTTTGATCAGGCTGCCTCTCTCAGGCTCAACTGCTCCACTTTCTTCCTGAGTTCAACTGCAAGCTCTCAGGCATATGGCTCATCTTACCATGGGCCTCAGCAATTTGAGCCTACATTTTCTATCACATGACAGGATCAAATATGGTAGCGCTCCCTTTTCCTGTGTTTCTACATTTATATCAGACCCAGTCAGAAGGCAGAGGCTCAACCTGAGTCACATCTCACTGATGTAGTCCAATTTGAAAGGGTCTCACACCCACAGGAATGAATTTAGTTCACAAACATAATCTTTCTCATTTTGGGATTCATAAACTAATTTCAAACTACCATATAAGGGCAAGATCTAGATTTGCATGCTTGTTGTATCATAAACCATATGTTAAAGAGCAATAATTCAAGGCAGAGAAATGAGATAGAAAAGAAACTGGATTTATGGAAAGAAGACACTTCTTTTGCCAACTGCCTAACAATTATGCCAGTACATGGTAATCAAATAAACAAACAAATAAAACTTTTCTTTCATATATAGTATTACATTATACTATATAGGAAAGATACATTAGTTTCCACTAAAGGAGCTGGGTGTTTTCTTTATACAGATTTTATTCCAGATTGTCTTTATATTTATACAAATAAGAGATTTAATGGTAATATGTGTTCCTAAATGTTATCTTATCCATTCATTTCTTGGCACATGGATATGCTCTTTCTGACTTCTCCAACCCAAGGAGGGATTATTTGTGCTATAATCCCTCATTTCTTCTTCTTCTTATTGTCATTTAATTATTATAATTATTATTGAGGTAATAGTATGCCAATAAATTACATAACCTAGATGAAATGGAAAAATTCTCAGATGCAAACTATTTACATTGACTAAAGAAGACATAGAAAATGACAACAAATAAAAAAAAAAGATTGAATCAGTAATCATAAACTTCCCAAAAAAGAAAATTCCAGGACCAGATGACTTCACAGGGAAATTTCAACAAACTTTCCAAGAAGAAATAACACCAATTCTGTTCAAATTCTTACAAAGTTGAAGAGGAGAGAACACACCCAAATTCATTCTATGAGGCCAACATAACCCTCATACTCAAGTCAAATAAAGATAAAAAAAGAAAAAAAATATAGAATATCTATGATGAATTTAGATGCAAAAATACTCAATAAAATACTAGCAATCTTAGTAAAACAGCACATTAAAAGAATTAAACACCAATATCAT
>JAKSZT010003973.1:241384-254580 GCA_026826555.1 Tolypeutes matacus
AAGTAACAGAAGTCAATATTGTACAGCTGTTTTTTAATATATTTTTATTACAAAAGTTGTGAAGTAACAAAACAATCATGCACATGTGTAGAATTCCAATACAAAACCCCCTCAATAACATACCACACCATTGTGGAACATTTGTTACACATTATGAGATAATATCACCAGACTATTACCATTAACTATGGTCTATAGCATATATCTGGCATATTTTTTCCATACCGTTCTTATTAATAGAATACGTCTTTGGGAATGATGAATGAATATTACAGTATTGCTCTTAATTATAGTCCATAGGTTACATTAAATGCATTTTTCCCATGTTTCTCTACATTCCCACCACCCTGCAATAGTAATGTACATTGTTCTAGTTCACAGAAGGACATCCTTGCATTTCTACTATTAACCACAATTCTCATCCACTTCTGTGTTATTCACTGTTATTTACTGTGTTATTTAGTCCCTATTATCTCTATCTTTCTTTCAATTGACATTTATATCCCTAGACTACCCTTTCAGCCACAATCCCATTTATAAACCAGCTGCTACTCATTACAATGTGTTACCATCAACTCTATCCATTTCCACACATTTACAGTCAAGTAAATTAAAACTTCTACATACATTAAGCATCAATACCCCACCACAGCCCTACTCTTATCTCCCAATAACCTATACTCTAGGTTTTAACTCGAGGTATTTATTCTTCATATTTAGTTCATATTGGTGTGACCATACAATGTCCTTTTGTGTCTGGTTTATTTCACTTAGCATACTATCTTCAAGATTCAGCCATTTTATCGAATGTGTCCCAATTTCATTCTCCTTACTGCAGCACAGTATTCCATCATATGTATATACCACATTTTGTTCATTCATTCATTATATGATGACACTTGGGTTGTTTTCCTCTTTTGGCAGTTGTGAATAATGCTACTATGAACAACAATGTGCAGTTATTATGTCAATTTTTAGTTCTTCTGGCTATATTCCTGTAAAACTGTTTTTGGTGCTCCTTTTCACATCCTATATCTGAGTGATTAACAAATTCTGTTAGCTCCATTTCCTCAATTCTTGTGTAAACTGATCATTCTGGTTTAAGCTATTAATACCATCTCTTGCCTAAATTATTGAAATAGCCTCCGCACTATGTTCATGTTTTCTTCTTCCCCATCCACTCATTTCTTAGCACTGTGAACACAGAGAGCCTGGCATGGCACGCATTTGCTCAAAATATTACTTTTAATCACATTCAGACAAAAAACCTGTGCTTTCAACAAGAATTATAAGGTTACCTTGAATTGGCCTCCTGAATTCCCCTTCTATATCTCTCCACATATCCCACACTGCTGCACTGCTTCTGATCATCTTTGTATTATTTTCTTAGATCTGCTTTAACAATTAAAAAGAAACTGGGTGACCCAATACAACAGAAATTTGTTGTTTCATGGTTCTGGGATTTAGATGTCTGAAATAAAACTATCCGCAAAGCCATGCTTTCCTGATGGCTCTAGGAGAGGATCCTTCCTTGTTTCTTCCTAGATTCTACCAGTTATTGGCTACTTGTTTTATCTTGGCTTATGGCAGCATAACTCCAATCTCTGCCTCCTCTTCATATAGCCTTCTCCCCTGTGTCTCACTGTATCTCCAAATGACCCTCTTCTTATAAGGATCTTTATTATTCTACAAGTCATAATTGCAGGAATCCTTCCTGCAAAGTCTTGTGAGGATCTGTCCAACAGACCCTGCAATGGTGCAAAGAATTACTCTGAACACTGAGGTTGAGAGAGGTGAGAGGAAGAACAGCTAAAGGAACTATTCTCCTCTGCTGATTCCCATCACGGTTTTTATTTTCTTTTTACAAAGAACAAGGTCGGTGTGTACATGCAGGGTTTCAGATAGGCATAGTGTATGTGTGGGGCTGTAGATAAATTCTCTGTAATTCCAGACTGGCCAGAGAATAATGGAGTAGAAAGTAGTAATAGTAAGAATGTTTGCACTGTTTTCAGCGGGGACTGATAGAGCAAGGCAAGAATATTTGTGCTGTTTCTAGCAGGAACTGATAGCAGTAGTAAAGTAGCAAAGCAAGAATGTCCCTGCTGTTTTCAGCAGGAACTGATAGCAGCAGCTTTCATTCTGTGCAGTAAAGCAAACCTGGAATTACTTCAAAGTTATTTTAACCAATGAACTCCCACAATATTGAATTAGCTTCCATTCTGAACCAGGTTGGCTTTGTCCTAACTAATTCTATCTTCAATGGCCGTCTTATAAAATATGATTATACTCAAAGGACTGCAGGTTAGGACTGAAATAAATCATTTTGGGTAACACAACTCAACCCTTCAACACTGTTTTACAAGCATACCAAATAACTTTTTGCCAGAGGCTTGTAACAATATTAGGTTGCTTAAGCCTGCCATCACATTATCCTTGAGCCCTTTCTTAATTGACATTTAATTCCAAAGTTTCCATCCCTTATTCCTGCTATTTTTTTCTCCTTGGCACTTACAACCATCTAATTCATAATTCTGTTAATAATTATATATATTTGCTATCTTCCCCTCTAGAATGTAAAATCCTAGGACAGTGATTTTTGTTTTTATCTACAGTCATACCTTCAACAATTAGCAATTCCTCACACATTTTAGTCACCTGGTAAATATCTGTATATTCAGTAAATGAATAAATGAGGTCATTATTATAAATTGGAGGGGAGACTTTTGTGCAGGTCAGAAAACATCTCCTGTGACCACTTCGACAAGAAGAGGTGCACATGTAACCATGGCCAAAGCAGTGGGAGAAGATACAGCCACAGAAGCAATTGTGCCGTGTCCAGAGAGAGAAGAGGGAGGAAAGGTGACAGATCTAGGAGAGAAGATCTATATTGGGGTGGCAGGAGTAGCACCTGCAGCAGCAAGACTGGTTACCATGAAGGTGTAGTTGGAAAACATCAGAGCTGTTTCATGCATTTTGGTGTTAGGTATGACAGCAGAGGCCCAAAACATGGTACATATGTATGCATGTCGCAAAAGGAAAGAAAAAAGTTGTTTCTGACAGCTCTGGACCCATATCATAAATAAATGACTGTTGCCAGTGGCAGGAGCATGGGAGCTAGAGCTGCTGTTCCAGCATTTTAGAATGAGAAAGGGTCAAGGTATCTTTAACTGATTGCCTACTGTAATCAGTCTTCAAACAGGACATCTTTCTTTAATAGTAGGCTTTCTTTGAATTTCTCTCCACCTGGACACTGAGTATGCTAGAAATCATCCCCAGGGCCCAAGAACCTTCCATTTAGGTGGTCTTTAAAATCATTGAATATTTCTTGACTTTTGTGGATAAGCTGAACAATCAGTAATCTTTCTAACTTTTCAGTATGCCCTTAAGTGTGTTATTTCTTAGGGCACTTTTCTCAGAGCGCTTAGATAAATTGGATTTTACCCATGTGCACATGACCACAGTCCAGTCACTTCTGAGAACCAGATTAGAAATTCTTCTGGAGCATAGGAGCACATGGCACTATCTGCTGATCTCACCTTTTTCTTCTGGGTTCTATTGATTTTCATTTCTTGCTTCCATGGCTCTCTCGCTCTGTCGCTGTCTCTGCCAGTCTCTGTCTATCTGTCAATCTCTCTCTCTCTTTCTCTCTCTCTCCCTATTCATTCATCTTATAAAAGACTCCAGTAAGAATATTACAATAGAGTAAAAGGATTACTGATTGAGTTGGGCCATGCCCAGCTGAATGGATTAGATTGAAGAGAGTGTTTTTCCTGGTGTAGAAATAGCTTCAAACCTATTTCTACTCCTATCTGTAGACTGGGATGCCTGTATTCCTTGGCAATCTATTAGGTGGCAGCCTGAATATGGAAAATCCTCTTGGGCTTGTCCTCACAGACATGATTCTGCAAGCAGAAGTAGATAGCTGACAGATAAAGCAGTGTAAGGAACAATTATTTGACACTGGCCTGGAACAAAAGACTATATGCTTTTACATCATACTATAAAGCATATAAGGGGGGTTATTTCATGGGGAGTAGAGAGGGCATTCAGATTCTAATAAATGCGAAAATTCTTAAGACCTTGAGCTAGCACAAGCCAGGGCTAAATATTCAAGGAAAGCACCAGCCAACATAAGGCCAAGGAGATTTATGGTTATCACTTTTATATTTAGGTCCTTGATTCATTTTGAGTTATTTTTTGTATAAATTGTGAGATAGGCATCCTCTTTCTTTCTTTTGGATAAGGCTCTCCAGTTGTCCCAGCATTATTTGTTGAATAAACTGCTTTGACCCACCTGGAAGGGCTTGATAGCACTGTGAAAAATAAATTGACTGTAGGGAAGTAGATGTGGCTCAAACAACTGTGTTCCCACCTACCACAGGGAAGGTCTTTGGTTTGGTTCCAGTGCCTCCTAAAGAAGACAGCAAGCTGGTGTGATGGGCAGGTGCAGCAAGCTGATACAACGAGATGATGCAACAAGAAACACAAGAAGAAAAACATAGTGAGAGACACAACAAAACAGGGAATGGAGGTGGCTCAAGTGATTAGGCACTTCCCTCCCACATTGGACGTCCCAGGTTCAGTTCCCAGATGCTTCCTAAAGAAACAAGGAAGACAACAGACACAGCAAATGCAAAAAATGAGAGAGTGGGGAGAAATAAATAAAATAAATCTTTTTAAAAATAAAAAATAAATTGACTGTAGATGTGAGGGTTTATTTCTGAGTCCTCTGTTCACATCCATTGGTCTATCTCTCTCTGTTTATGTCAGTACCATGGTATTTTTTATATCACTATAGCTAACTAATATGCTTTGAAGACAGGAAGTGGGCATCCTCCAACTTTGTTCTTCATTTTTTAAGACCTTAATGGGGCCATTAGCACACAAATAAATTTGAAAATTAGATTTTCCATTTATGCAAAAAAGACTATTGGTATTTTTATTGGGATTGCATAGAATTTATGTCAGTTTGTGTAGAATTGACATCTTAACAATATTTAGTTTTCCAATCCATGAATATAGAATGCCCTTCTATCTATTTAAGTCTTCTTCAGTTTCTTTTAGCAATGTTTTGTGGTTTTCAAACGCAAGTCTGCAATATACTTGGTTAAGTTTATTCCTGAATATTTACTTCGTTTAGATGCTATTGTAAATTGAATGTATTTTTCTGAGTTTCTCTTCAGATTGCACATCAGTAGTGTATAGAAATACGGTTGATTTTTGCGTATTGATCTCATCTATTAGTTCTAGTTGCTTTGTTGTGGATTTTTCAGTGTTTTCTTTATATAGGATCATATCATCAGTGGTTGGGAAGTTTTCAGACATTATTTCCTCCAACACATCTTCAGTCCCTTTTCCCTTCTCTTCTCCCTCTGGGATGCCTATAATGCATATGTTTGTGAATTTCATGCTGTCATTCAAATCCCCAAGTCCCTGCTAGATTTTTCCTATCTTTTTATCTACTGTTCTACTATGTGTTTGATTTCAGCTGTACTGTCTTGCACATCACTGATTATTTCCTCTGCATGTACAAATCTGCTGTTATGTGCTTACAATTTAGTTTTAATTTCTTGTATTATGTCATTCATCACCATGATATCCATTATCTTTTTATGTATTTTTACAATTTCTTCCGTGTGTTCTCCCAGTGTCTTCTTAATATCCTTAATCTCTTCCTTCACTTCATTAAGTTGATTCATGATATTTGTTTGGATATCTCTGATTAGTTGTTCCATGTTCTGCATCTTTTTCTTTATGTTTGTTTGTTTGTTTGTTTTGGTTCATTGGAGTGGGCCATGCCTTCCTGTTTCTTAGGATGGGTTGTAATTTTTTGTTGATGTCTACATATCAGTTTATCTTGTGGGTTTTTTCAGTTGATTAATTTCTCTTTCTAATCTAGGGTTTTATTTTGCTGTTGTTTTTGTGTGTGTGATAAGTTTTAAATTTGACATTTCAATCCTCTTATTCTATTTCCTTGCTCTGTCTATGTTCCCTTGGGAAAAAATAATATTGGGGCCAGAGAAAATGAAAGAGATAGGAAGAGAAAAAGGATAATAATTATAACAATAATAAAAGTTATAAGAAGAACCATATAAGACCTAAGAAAATGAGTAATTAACTCAAGTAACAACTGCAGAGTAACAAAAAAAAGTGTAGTACAAACAATGAGATGAGAAACTGAATAGAGAAAAATATATAGGATGTATTAAAAGACCACAATGATGAGAAGAGAGGGAAAGAGAAAAGTAAAAACAAATAGGAAAAAACAGTAAAATAAGAAAGAAAAGAGAGAAAAAAGAGAGAGAATTAAAGACAAGGAAAATTGAAGATCAAACAAATAGAGGCAGAATGTAAGAACAACATCAGAAAGCTGGAGATAGAAAGATGAAGGAAGGGGAAGAAATATCATAGACAAAACTAGTAAACAAACAAACAAAAAGGGAAACAAAAAAAGGGGGAAACACAATAAAGAAGAAACAAGACAGCAGCACTTGATTAAATAAAAAAAGAAAAAAAGGAAACAAACAAACAAGCAAACAAAAACCCTGGAAAAACTTACTTCCCTCTTAGGCCCCTAAAGAACTTCTTGGGCTGCTGGTGTTCTCCAAACAATTACCTTGCAGCCTGCCCTCTGCAGGTTTTGAACCCAGTTTTAGCAAGCAAACTAGTTGAATTTTAAAAAGAAAACCTTTTGTAATAAAAATAAGAGATCCAAGAAAAGCTAACATAAAAAGCATGTGTATATGTTCCCTGTCAGCTGGATATCTGATAACCTGGTGGATCACTTCTCTAATAAGAGCCAGGAATCAAACCAGGTACCACATATATTCAAAGTGGGAACTCCTCCACTGAGCTAAGCTTTTTCCTTGGTTCAGGTATCCTTTCAGAAAGCTATCCACCCACTTTTCCTTGAGCAGGTTAGAACCTTTGCAGTTGGCCAGAGTCCTACTAATTAGGTGCCTGTCTGTCCCTGCCCCTCTTTCTATTCTAATTGCTTTCTCTATCTGGGCAGCTGGGCTTGGCAACCTGTGTGAGCAGATCTCCCCTCCCCTCTTTTGGTCAGCTTGAGGCCCCTTCAGAGATTCTAAGGTGAGCATGGTGACCGAACTCACTGCAAAAAAACCACTCTCAACACTCTTCCAGATCCGTCCTCTTCCCAGAGGATGCTAAACAAGCCCTTGAAACCTTATTGAGGCTTTCCATCACCAGCACTGTAGGGGGGTTGGAGTTTTGATAAGTTTCAGTGCTGGATTAATCAATTGCCTGTCTCCAATCTCTCCCCACCCAAGTTCCTCTCTCCCAGGGTGGCAGGATGTGTCTGGCTGCCTGAGCATATTCCCCTCTCCCCTCTTCCTGGGGGCAACCTGGTGCTGGCTGGTATGCTCTCCAAAGTTCAAAGGGGGCCCAAGTAAGCAAACCAACAGATAGGAAACTCCTATCCACCCTTCACCAGAACCCTCTTCCTACCAAGAATGCTCCCTCCCATTTGGTGGTGTGTGGGAGTCAGGGGGTTCATGGCAGCTTTATCCTTGAGGGTAGGGCTTAGCCACTGGTTGTTTCCAGTCACAGGGGAGAGAAGTTCATGGTTTTCCCTTGGGCTCTTTATCTCTTTGTCAAGTTCCCTCCAGATTGATGCCCTGAAGACTCCTGTTCTGTGGTTCCCCAAACAACACATTTAGGTAGGATTTTGCACCTTCTTAGCCAATTTTTGCAAGAGAGGTGGAGCTTGCATGCCTAAGCTGATGCTATCTTGCAGGAACTCCCAATGTCTTCTTAATATCCTTAATCTCTTTAGCCATCTCATTGAATGTATTATGGAGATTTGTTAGAACGTCTATGATTAATTGTCTCAACTCCTTTATGTCATCTGGATGCTTATCTTATTCTTTTACCTGGGCCATATCTTCCTGTTTCTTAGCATGAATTTTAATATTTTGTTTGTGTCTTGGCATCTGGCTTACTAGATGTATTTATACCGCGTGCAGTTTTTCTCTTTGGTTTAGGACTTTCTTGCCTTTTCTCCTTTTCTGGTTGTGTAGAGGTCAAGGATGTAATTGGTACTGTAAACTGTGGAGGTTCAAGCAGTCTATGTTGTCCCAGGAACCAATGAAGTTTCTACCACCTTTCTCCTTTGCCAGGGGTAGGAACAGAAGCACAGTCATGTGTAATAATCCAGGTTGTGAAGGCCTAGACTATAGTTGTCTGGAGAGAGTGATGAAGGCACTACCTTCTCCCCTGCCTTGGGCAGAGATGGACTGCAGGTGCAGGCAGCAGTCTATGCCTTGCAGGTCCAAAATTACCTCACTTGTCCTGGTAGACTTCTGTCTACTCATTGTGTGACACCCAAATGTACCTGCATTTACCCAGAGAAGCTGGTGCAAATCCTATCACCTTCTTCCCTGCCAGAGATGGGGCTGAAGCAAAGCTAGGACTGCAGTCTGATCTGGCTGGAAAGAAGCCTGTCCTTAGCTTCTTTGTGATTTTGAGTCAGCCCAGCTTCCCCTAATGCCAGGGAAGAGTCAAAATGGTGGCTACCAGCTTCTTTTTGACTTGAACAGTTTCAAACTTTAGCTGTTCTTAGGGTTATACTTTAGCTAGCTGAATTTACTAATCAGTAGATCAAATCAGTGGCCAACTGTCTCTTCTTCTTCTGTTTTTGGGAAATGGAGCTTCCAACTCCAGCCACAGAATAGAACCTGAGGTGGCTTGCACTGCCAAGGTAGAATGGTCACTCGGTTCTGAGGCATGGCTTGATGTTTCCCAGTGAAGTTAGTACAGGGCATGCAGTGCTCTACTCATGAATCTTATCTGTAGGTGTCCAGTCTCCTCATTCCATTCTTTCAAAGATGTTACAGGATGCTCTTCTTGTTTCCTCGGGCCCCTGAATTAGATGATTTAGATAGCTCAGGGTGATTACTAACTGTCCTGTAGTATGAGCTAACTCTAGGAAATCCTTATTCTGCTGCCATTTTGCTGGTTGTCCAGTCAAGTGATTTTTGACAAGGCTGTCAAACCTACCCATCTGGGTCAGAACAGTCTATTTAACAAATAGTTCAGGGAGAACTGTATATCTATATTTAAAGGGGAAAAAAGAAGGATTCCTACTTCACACCTTATAAAAAAAATTATCTCAAAATGTACCAAGGTCTTAAATTAGAAAGCTAGAAACATAAAACTCCTAGAAGAAAATGTAGGGAAATATCTTCAAGATCTTAAGGTATGTGGTGGTTTCTTAAACTTTACACCCTAAGCATGAGAAATAAAAGAATAATTAGCTAAATGGGAAGTCTTAAAAGTTAAACACTTTTTTGCTTCAGATAACTGCCAGGAATGTGAAAAGACTGAATGGGAGAATAGGAGAAAAAATTTTGGAAATCACATATCTTATAAGATTTTGATTTCCATGTAATATAAAGAGATCATAAAACTCAATTATAGCCCATTCTCTCTGCCCCTCGGCGTTGGCTGTTAAGCCATTTTATTTTCCGATTTCCAGGACTCGAATTCCCTGCCATGTCGTCTGAAGAAGGGAAACTCTTTGTGGGAGGGCTCAATTTCAACACCGATGAGCAGGCATTGGAAGACCACTTCAGCAGCTTTGGGCCTATCTCTGAAGTGGTCGTCGTCAAGGACCGGGAGACTCAGTGGTCCCGGGGTTTTAGCTTCATCACATTCACCAATCCAGAGCATGCCTCAGATGCCATGCAGGCCATGAATGGAGAGTCTCTGGATGGCCACCAGATCCGTGTGGACCATGTGGGCAAGTCAGCCAGGGGAACCAGAGGGGGTGCCTTTGGGGGTCATGGGCGTGGTCACAGCTACTCTAGAGGTGGTGGAGACCAGGGATATGGGAGCAGCCAGTATGACAGCCGACCTGGAGGATATGGATATGGTTATGGAAGGTCCAGAGACTATGGTGACAGAAACCAGGGTGGTTATGACCGTTACTCTGGAGGGAATTACAGAGACAATTACGACAACTGAGAATGAGATGAGGCATGCACACATAATGTAGATACACAAGGAATAAAAATTCTTCTGATCCAGCATCGTCCTTCCAAATGGCTGTATTTATAAAGATATTTGGAGCTGCACTGAAACATCTTTGTTTTAGTACATCAACTTCTATTTTTGAATTGAGCTCCCAGGGTAGCCTGTCAAAGACCTTTTAAAAAGCTCCATGTGTTCAAAGTTTTTTCCTTCCATTTAAAGACAAATTCTGGGACATTGTAAAGTCTGGGTATTTTTCTTCTGCTAGTTTTTTTTATTTTGGGCTCTCAGGAATATTGGTTCTGGCAAAAAAAGTTTGGTCAGGATGATATTTTTTTAAATTAATGTGCATCTAGGAACATTTTTAAAATTTGTACACAGTGTTTTCTTAACACAGTTAGGAAGCAATTTCTGAATGTACCTACAAGAAATCTCCATCAAGAACATGATTGCTAAAAGGTGTTTTTTTACTCTACGTTATAAGACCACCACCCTGATTATATAGAAGAGCTTCTTAAAAATGTTTGTATATCATTTTGCAAATGTTTGTATGTATTGTGAGAATTTTGATTTTTACCCATAAAAAAAAATGTTTGTGAATGTCATCTTTTTTAATACTGGAAGAAAGAAATATTCTGTTGTGTCTCATAGTGTTTAGGATGTCCTTCATGGAGCTGATTAAAAAGATGGAATTTGAAAAAGAAAAACTCAATTATAGAAGTATGAGCATCCTAATTTATAAATAGAAGAAAAGGCTTGAATAGACATTTTTCTTATGAGGAAATACAAATGACCACAAATCACATGTAAATTACTGAACATCGCTAGCTATATTGGGAAATGCAGAGCAAAACTACAATGAGATATTGTTTCATGCCATACAGAATGACCATTATTTAAAAAACAGAAAACCACCCTTCCCCACAAATCACCCATCACTGACACCCTGCACCAGTGTTCCTCGCCTGCCACAGTATGACTCTTTTGTGATCCTGAAACTCCCCCAAAACAAAGGCATAAATAAACACATAAATACAAAATAAAATAAACATCACAAATAACAAATACATGTTTTTAATGGGGGATATTGTAGGAAAGAGATGAGGTGGGTTATATGGGAATCCCCTCTATTTTCAATGTAACATTTATATACTCTAAAGCTTCTTTAGAAATAAAGAAAAAAGGAATATAGGATTTTTCCCTTTGAAGAAATGAAAAAAGTTCTAAAATGTATTTACATGTTGACAGAAAAACTCTGGTGAAATTGAGGTCCACTGAGTGTTCACTTTTTATGGAATATACAAAGTGAAAGACCACAAAATAAAGTGAGTCCCTTGTTAGATGAAGGTCTGTGGTAAACTGTACAAATATGAGAATGTTCTCTCAGTACTTATAACAAATATGCAACACTAATACATGACGTTAATATGATGGATTGTAGGAAAAATACACCAACTATAAGATATTGACTATAGATAGACTATAGATAGTAATATTATTATGATGTTCTTTCATCATTTGTAACAAATGTTTCACAAAAATGAAAGTGCTGTTGGCAAGTTCATATATGTAATTCCTATATGAAATGTAAGATTGTTTTGTAAACTCACAATTCTCTAATAAAAATAAAAGTAAATAAAATAAAAAGAAAATAAGGATATGAGGGAATGAATGGATGAAAAATATGGGAATCTCTCTGAGTCTCAATAGAAACCAAACAGAAACACTAATGTTGAAGAACACAGTAAATGAAATGAAAAATTCCCTAGAGATTTTCAATACAGGGGAGGAGATAAATAAAGAAACTATCTGTGGTTTCAAATACAAGACAATTGAAATTATTCAGGCTGAGGAGCAGTGACAAAATGAATTAAAAAGAGAACACAAAGCCTAAGAAGCCTGTGGATCACCATCAAACATAACAGCATTCATATTATATTTATCTCAGAAAGACAAGTTGGAGAGAAAGGGACAGAAGAATTATTCAAAGAAAGAATGACAGTAAACATTGCAAATTTAACAAAATACATGAATATGCACATTTCAGAAAGCCAACAAAGCCCAAATAAGATAAACTCAAAGAGAACCATGTGCAGACACATAATATAGCCAATGACTACATCCAATGTCAAGGAGAAGGGGAGAGTTCCAAAAGCTGCAAGAGAATAGCAATGAATTACGTACAAGAGAATCCTAATAAATTAAGAGCTGATTTCTCATCAAATAATTACCAATCAAGAATTTTACATTGAGCAAGATTTTCTTTCAAAAATGGAAAGAGAAAGATATTCCTAGATAATTAAAAGCTGAGGGAGTTCAACACTACTAAACCTGTCCTAGAAGCAATACCAAAGGGAATTCTTCAGACTGAAAAGAAAGGACAGCAGAAGTGGGTAAAAACAGAATAAAGAAGAAAAACTTCCAGTAATAAATCTATATGGGCAATTATAGTCCAATATTATTGCATTGTTCTTTAATATATAAATATAGTTTTACTTATTAGAAGTGGTACAACGAATGCAATAGCAAAACAAAACAAAACAAAACAAAAAACTAATGATAAATCTATGGTTGTGGTTGTACAATGTACATAGATATAATTTGTAGCCAGCACAAATATATGGTCAGAGAACAGAGGGGTAAAGAAACACTGTGTGAACAACTTATTCAAGTTAAGTTAGTATCATACCAGATATGACTTTTATATATTAAAGATGGTAAATTTTAACCAAAACAAAATATGTGAAACATATATCCAGATATAAATGAGAAAAAATCAAACTGTATGAAGCACACAATCAAATAAATATAAAAGTAAGAATTAAAATTAGAATTAAGGATCAAAAAAGGTATAAGAATTAAATGACAGATGAAAGTCCTGCATTATCAGTTACTTTAAATGTTAATGGACTAAACTCTGTAGTCAAGAGGCAGTAATTGACAAAATGGATAAAAAAACCTACTGCAACAACATGCTGATTATAAGACACTCAAGTTACATTCAAATATATATGTATATTGAAAGTAAAAGAATGGAAAAATACACCATACAAATAGAAACAAAAAAGAATGTGAGTAGCTAAAATAATATCAGATAAAATAGACTTTAAAATTAAAAAACAGTTATGAGGGAGTGATAGATATTATGTACTGATAAACGGTGAATGCAACAAGAAGACATAAAAATTATAAATACATATGCACCT
>JAKSZT010003973.1:261482-281285 GCA_026826555.1 Tolypeutes matacus
TTATTTGTATAAATATAAAGACAATCTGGAATAAAATCTGTATAAAGAAAACACCCAGCTCCTTTAGTGGAAACTAATATATCTTTCATATATAGTATAATGTAATACTATATATGAAAGAAAAGTTTTATTTGTTTATTTATTTGACTACTGTGTACTGGCATAATTGTAAGGCAGTTGGCAAAAGTGGTGTCTTCTTTCCATAAATTCAGTTTCTTTTCTATCTCATTTCTCTGCCTTGAATTATTGCTCTTTAACATATGGTTTATGATAGAACAAGCATGCAAATCTAGATCTTGCCCTTATATGGTAGTTTGAAATTAGTTTATGAATCCCAAAATGAGAAAGATTATGTTTGTGAATTATATTCATTCCTGTGGGTGTGAGACCCTTTCAAATTGGACTACATCAGTGAGATGTGGCTCAGGTTGAGCCCCTGCCTTCTGACTGGGTCTGATATAAATGTAGAAACACAGTAAAAGGGAGCACCACCATATTTGATCCTGTCATGTGATAGAAAATGGAGGCACAAATTGCTGAGGCCCACGGTAAGATGAGCCATATGCCTGAGAGCTTGCAGTTGAACTCAGGAAGAAAGTGGAGCAGTTGAGCCTGAGAGAGGAGGCCTGATCAAAGGCAATCCTTATTCTTGTTACCCACACCTGGGCTCTGAGAGACACTGAGCCCAGGAGGGAAGGCTGAGATCTCAGCAGAGATCTACAGTCATCTTGCTTTGCCGTGTGACCAGAAAACAGGATCACCAGCAGCTGACTTTGGTGAGAAAGCACCTCTGATAGTTCCTTAATTGGGGCTTTTCATGGCCTCAGGACTGTAAACTTTTATCCCAAATAAATTCTCTTTGTAAAAGCCAACATATTTCTGATACTCTGCATTGGCCACCTTTTGGCAAAGTAAAACACTTGGCTATTGTGAAAAAGAATTTAGAGATCAATCACTTTTCTTATATGATTATGACCCAGCTCATACATCACAGCCACTAAAATTTCATTAGTTTTTACTTCATCATATTGTGACAGTTGACTACAAGGAATCCTGGAAATTGTTTCCACTAGACAGGAATTTATATGTGCTAATGACATTTGGATGGTCTATCTCCACCATATCCCCCCAAAAAGAACAGTTCTATAAATATAGTACATAGTAATTTACTAAAACATCAAATGAAAATTCAAAGCTACAGTTTGTTTTACATAAGTTTGATGATTTTCAAATACTTCAGTCTGGGTATCGATAAATATAGTTTAAAGACACTTAATTTTTAAACTAGCATGATACTTTATACATAAAATCAATGAAAAAGGAACTCAGCATATATGCAATGTCTGTTAAAACTAGTTGCCTTTTGAAGAATTGCCTCTAATAAAGGCAACACTTCCAGATCTTCCTAGCAGAGAGGGGATGGAAGAGTTGATCATGTAATTCAACAATTTCAAATATACAGTAAGTGAAATTTTTGGAGCTGCCTTCAGGAAAATTTCTTACAAGGCTTTCACTCAGCTCAGACTTACTTTTCTGTCCCACCCCCTTCAGTCTTTCCAGGTGTAATGATTGGAGCTGCCATGCTCATTTCCATTTCTGGGGAATCAGACCTATGTGCTCAGAATGATGAAGAGAAAATTAAGAAACCTTGCAATCTTTGGAGCTGTCATTTCTATTCTATTATCTTTAATGTGGCAGAAGAGCAAAATCTTTATTTTGCTAATGAAACTTTTATGGGGATGTTCTTTTATTCAAAGTTATCATGATTCAAAGTCATAAAATAAACAACTAAATTCCAGCAGGGGAGGAAAAAAAAGGATTTGAAAAGCCTTGAGAGGAAACATTAACATTACCTCATAATTTATAATAGAGTATCCATCTCTATTGTCTGAAACCTAAAGAATAAAAGTGATATTAAAAGAATTAGATGTAAATGTCCACAAACCAAGGAGAGAAACTGTCTAAGGAGGTAGAAAGATATTAGAAATCTTTTACATTAAAACTAGAAAAAAACAAAGGACAAGCATAGACAACTGAATGTCTATCTAAACAAATTATTATGTTTAAATGTGAATTGAATATTGCCCAAAAGATCACAGTAAATAATATAGAGTGTCTGTTCTTTCCTCACTAAAATGGAGATTGAAACAAAGTGTGTTAGGGGATAGAGTGGGAGATGTATTCCTTCTTAGATCATTTTTTATTATCATATTTGATTGTATCCAACATTTTATTTTGAAATGTTACAATGTTATAAAAAATTGAAATGGTGTGATGAACACCCATATACCCTTCATTTGAATTCATTAATTGATAATATATTACACTATCTACAGATACATATATTTAAATGTATAGATATAGTGTCTATAAAATGTTTCATAATGTATACAAATTACATTTCAATTATAATTGTCATATATCTATGCATATATATTATTTCAAATTAATTGAAATATAAAATTTTTCTCAAAATTTTCACCATTTAAATATTTGAAAACTGGTTGCAGACATCTTGATACTTAATCCTTAAGCACTTTAAAACATATCTAATAAGATTAGGACTTTCTCCAAAAAATGACAGTTTCATTCTCATAGCCAAAAAAGAAAGTTAACCTTGATTTAAAAATATTACATATGTTATATGTAGTCATAAGTACAATATTACATGTTACACAATATTACATGTCTGTTCAAGTATTATAAAATATATTAAAATTAATATATTTATAAATTTGTATTTATTTTCCATAATTGCATAAATTATAATTCATTTAACCAAATAAATATTATGTCATAAGGAAGACTGAAGAATAGTTCTCTATAAACTAATATTCAGTGATTTACAAAATATATATTTAAGTAAAAGTCAAGTTGCAAATAATGTGTATCATAGGTATCTTTTCATATAAAAAGAAAAGGAAAATAAGAAAAAATATACATAAACACACATGCACATAAACAAACACATTTTGAACTTTTAATAATATTTGTAATAAGATACCCAGACACATTAAATCAAAGCCCAAAAGTGGTTATCTTGTGTAGGAATAAGGTGGGAAGGAAGGGGAAGGCAGTGAAAATTTTGAGTATAAATGTTATATATTTATACACTTTAGGTGTTATCCTTATTTTAAAAAGAATTATACTTGCATAGATAAAAAGAGCAAGTACTAAAAGTGAATGAAAACAAGAAAGGCACCTTAACTGTACAGAAAATCCTTATTGGAGTCATAAAGAACATTAATTCCAGTAACTTATGAACATGGTATACTAAGGATATAAATTTAGTGAAACATTCTGAATATAAAAGTATTGTGAAATAATATGGATTTTTTTGTTATTGATAGTAGCAATGGTGTACTAATTAACATTTAGTGACTATCTTAGGCTATAGTAAATTATTAAACATGATGCTAAATAAAAAATAAATAAATAAATAAAACAAAATATGGTGATATCATTTGGAACCACTCTTTTCACTATCATATACAGGAATTGTAAAAATGGACTAGGGAATGTAAGGAGGTGTATTTTGAGATATTTTATTTATTAATGTTTAATTGGAATTGGAAGAATTGTTATAAACTCCAGATTTCTTAATATATATAATTAAACATGTGTGATTTTAATTAAATTTAATTTTTTATGTTAAATTAAAAAACCATAGATAATCAATGCACTGCTGGAAAATCAAATTAGGAGTTACATGTTAAATAAGTTAGAAATCCCACTCATTTGTATCTAAAGGTTTGTACCAATTACATTTTTCATGTGCGTAGTAAATCAACAAAAATATGAGACTGTGTAATAATATATTAAAAATAGTGTTATAGTTTACCTCTCAAGCATTAAAAGGCAAATTTAAAGCAAATTTTTTGAATAATAATATCTCATGGGAATGATTTTTCTGGCTACAGAAAAAATATCCTAATGATATAAATGCATTGTTTTCTTTTGTCTGGAAATACAATTCCTGGAAAACCTTTTGTTGTATCTTACTCAAGAACATAGAAAGAAACAAAATTATCACTCCTTTGCAATTTAAATTTCCTTTGCAGCATATTAAATTGATTAGTTACAAAATAAATGAGTACCCATTATTAGGTTGGTCCTAATTCAGTTTTATCAAAAAGAGAAGCATGTTTTCTATACAATACTAATTGGTTCTTTTCCTAAGGAGATACGGAGCATAATATAAATAATATAATAAATTCTGATGAAAACACTCTTTACAAGTGAGGTGTTTGTTTTTCTTTACTAATGTATTTTTGTTGGTTGGATCATTTTAGTTTGATCTTGTTGAAACCTCCTACTAATGAAATCTCTGAAACTGAGAAATAAACAAATTCTTTGCTAAATTCTGATTAAGCTAAAAGAAGCAAGAAGAAGTTTGTAAATATATTAGTAAGGTGTGAAAATTTACATGGTTAATAAACTAGTTAAAACCAAATATTAATCAGGTAAAGTATCCATTTACCATGTATTACAATGCGTGACTAAATAAATACATAAAAATAGTTTGAGCCTAATAAATGTGCATACCCACACTGGCATCCAAAACACTTGTATGTAAATTTATGATATATATATGTCATGTTTCATGCACCTTGAATTATATTTATTAGATAATTGGGTCCATGAGTCCTAATAATCAACAAAGATGTCAAAAAGCAGGTGGAAAGATTACTTCTAAAAGGGCTTTTTTTATTCCTCTAGTTTATCAGCTATTGTACTATTGAGTTAAAAAGGAGGGTGGAAGAACTCTTCCTTAGCAATATATTTTTAAAGACAATTCAACAGCCTAATTTTCTAAGAAAATTTAAATGTGATATTTCCTTAAAATTGATGTATTAAATGAATTATGTTTTGAATTATTTTAAGATCTAATATCTATCAGTGGTAATTTTGCTTAATGAAACCATATTCTTTTTCTATGTATATAGTGGATACTTGAATTACCTGTTTGCTACAGAGAGAAGCTGCATATATGGTACGTTTGCCCTCAACCGTTTGTAAAAGTGTAAGTCACACAAATAATATAAGAAAGTTTAATTCCTAGTTAATTTCCAATATAAGGCTAACACTAGCTGGATGCCACTTGCTCTGGATCCTCATTCATGTTCAGCTTTTTATGACTTTGGAAAAAAACTGACTTCAACATGCATGATGCATGTGCTCATATGCTTATATTTACACCAGGTAATCTCACAAAGTACGTAGAGAGATTGCACTACATAAAAGCTTTTCTGTTTCTAGAGTGTATAAGCTTTAAATCATTAGGGTTAATAAGGAAAATTATACAATCTTTATTCAGGAATATATTATTAATGAAAATATCATCCCCTTTTTCTAATTACATAGGCAAATACTTGGGGTTTCATTATGTTTGTTTCAAAAGATGTTTGTTAATATAAATTTTATCCCTACAAATTCTCCATTATTATATGCTAAGAACAGAAGTTCGACTTAAGAAATTTAAGTATTCATGGGGCAATTTTAGGGAAAATGTATTGAAAATTTTTGAGGATACACATTGATCAGGTAGATTATTGACTTATTTCTCATAATCCTTATTTATAAAAAAATAAGTCAAATTAATAAGTGAGGGTATAAAGGAAAATAAGTACTTAATATAAAATTTAATATTTACTGTCCTAAATATTAATGTTTCTTTTAATAAAATATTCCCTTAGTTTCTTACAGTCACTATTATCTTTTCAAAGTAGTAAAATAAAAATAATACTTTGTAGAGTCTTGAATGTTTGAGAACTTGAGAATTAACACTGCAGATGTTTTCTTGCTTCAATATTTATTCACTCATTTAACAAAATTTTGTTCATTGAATAATATTATTTAAGCATTTTGTGCTTAGTATAACAATATGTATTCTTTCAAATGTTTCATTATTTAAATAGCATCATGGAAGAGTTTATTTTTTTTCAAGTAGGACTCATAGGTGGTGCTATACAAGGAAAAGAAAGGATAGTAGTAGTGATTTTTAAGGAAATAATAATAACATTTTCCAATTAATCTCTGCAATTCTTAATTACATGTTTCTGGAATAAAAATAACTTGGCAGAACAAAATGATTCCATTTGTTTAAATAAACTATTATGTATATTTGCATTATTTATGCTACATGTTTTACTTAAGCCAATAAATCATTAAGAATTTTCATCACGTAAAAGAAAGGATGGATGGGAGGTATTGTAGAGGAACCATAGAAACTGACATTGCATTTGATTTTCGAAAAAATTTTGTTTAAAATTTTTATCATCCACGTATGATATTTTTAAAACAGAAACAATTACTTTTTAAAGTTACTAAATACCTACATATGTATTAATTTGAATACCTTCAGCTATATTAAATTAGTTTGGTAAATAATAAATATTGTGATATTTGGGCAATTATGGTATATTGGAATGTAATTTAAAAATTACACAAGGATAGTTAAGATCAATATGTGTTAGCATATTGTGTTGAGATATGCATGAAAATATAAAGCTTAAGGAAAAGTTACCTGCTTAAGCAGATGTGGGGGATGGACCATCAGATTTCACTGAAGCGAGAAATATCAAACGCTTCTGAAGAAACAATGTAAACAATGCTTTCACTATGAAGGTGAAACTTATAAATGTCACCTGCTTGTAAAGGATCTGAGTGTGAATATACCAAGAAATATTATAAAAGTATGATTTTCCAAAAAAAATCAGTAATTCTATTAATTGAAGTAAAATAACAGTAAAACAATTCATCATCATCACTGAAGCTATTTGCCAGGTGCTCCTCAACACTAGGTTCCTAAGTTTTATTATTATTACTATTATTATTGTTATTATTATTATCATCTCATCCTTTTTTGGTTTGAATTTTTTCAGAAAGACCCTTGTGGAGAGAGGAGATGGACATCAACAATCTCACCTCCGTGAATGAGTTTATCCTTATAGGGCTCTCTGATCTCCCCGAGGTACGCTATCCTCTCTTTGTGCTTTTTGCTCTCATCTATCAGGTCACCTTGGTGGGAAACTGTGCCATTCTCCTTGCCATCGGGACTGAAAAAAAGCTGCGCACACCCATGTAGTATTTCTTGGCAAATTTGTCCCTCTTAGACATATTCTGTCCATCAGCTACTGTTCCGAAGATGCTTGAGAACCTCCTGACTGAGAAGCAAAGCATTTCTTTTGTTGGGTGTACTTTGCAACTTTATTTTTTGGTGGCCCTGGCAGGGACCGAGGTCTTCCTTCTCTCTGTCATGACTTATGACCTGTATGTGGCCATCTGTTTTCCCCTTCATTACACCCTCATCATGACTAAGGTATGCTGTGTTCAGCTGACAGCTGGAAACTGGACAGCAGGGTTCCTTAATTCCCTTCTGCATATGGTATTTATGTTTCACCTGGCTTTCTGTAAATCCAATCGTGTTAACCAGTATTACTGTGATATCCCACCAGTGGTGGCACTCTCCTGCTCTTCCACGTATGTGGCAGAGATGGTAGATTTAGTGGCAGGAGGTGTCTTGGCCTTTCTGATCACCTTTATCTCTTATTTCTACATCATATCCGCCATCCTAAAGATCCAGTCAGCTGAAGGGAAGCGCAAAGCCTTCTCCACATGCGCTTCCCACCTCCTTGTTGTCTGTTTGTTTTATGGCACAACCACATTTACCTATGTCCGCCCTTCTTCCAGTCAACACTCCCCAGCCAGAGACAGGCTCATCTCAATGTTGTATGGAGTTATCAGCCCAATGTTAAACCCCATCATCTACAGCTTGAGAAACACAGACATTAAAGAAGCACTCCAAAAGATTTTATGTCATAAAACATGATTACAGCTCACATAATATTTACAAAATTACATAATTAGCACTTCACTTAGATTGAAGTCATAAGAATAATTGAAGAATTCATAAAAAGAAAAAGTCTATTAAGTTACAAATCTATATAGGGTACACATGCTTATGTATTTATTCAAATTTATAAGCACATACATATACACACACATATGCATATATATAATACTAGAGTTATGTCTTTGTATATATTTGTATCTATCACTCTTTATTGGGAACACAAAATATATTATCCAAAAATAGATATTTTGTTTGTAAAACAGAGAAATATTAATAACTTCACTGGTATATGTGCTATAAACTAGACCTGTTTTAAATAAATTAGGATTTTTACTTATGGTCATTTTACCTATATCCATTTCTATACACATTTCTATGTCTATAGCCTTACACATAGACATGCCTTTATCAAAACCTATATCCATATAAATCTACATTTTTCATCTATATCATCTGTATATCTATATTATTCATTTTTATACCTGCTTTTACTTTTATTTCTTTATCCATAGATATCATTCTTATTTTCTTTACCTTGTCTATGTATGTATCCCCATATGCCTCATTTATCCCTATCTAATTTTATCATTACGCTCTTTCTCTTAAGTAAATTTTGTTCTTTCTTTATGAATATATATAATATGTACATCACTAGTGAAGTGTTCTTACATTATTCAGAGACATACTGTTTTTCCTTCTCTGTACTGTCACTGGCTTTTTAGTCATTTCCAAAGCTTTATCACATAACAGCCTTTTCATATCCAGGTTTGCCTCAAAAGCTCGAGGCTATAAGCACTTTGAGATTGTTAGGAGTTCCCCTTCACTAGGTTTGCAATAATTAACAAGCTGTGACTCAATTGCCCCTGAAGTGCTTTAAGAAGGAAGGACAAGCCCCCCACCCCACCCTCCTTTAAACCTACGTGTCTTGAAAGCAGGGCACTTCCCCAAAGGTTAAACAAAGAGACCACAGTGAAGATGGGAGTAAAGTGAGACAAAGAGCTTCACTCCCTCCACACCAAATCACCACCTGCTCCTCCAGAATTCCAAGAAAACATAACTCCCTAACCCACTACCCTCTAACCATACTAGGGAAAATTTCACCCCTAGGGCTTCCTATAGGCCCCTGCACCTTACTCAAACCCTTGAACCCGCTCCCATCAACTATCATTTCCCTGCCTAGGAATCTACTGAATAAATTCAAAGCCTTCCTTTCAGGGAGGGGAGCTGAAGTCTCTCTTCAGTCCCCCACCATGCCAGTGGTGGGGCTGAAGTCTATTCTTCACACCCCCTCTGTTGGGAGAACTTCCCAATAAACTTTCTGCTTGCAATCATCAGTCTCCGTGTCTCAGTGAGCACTATTTTTTCCCCAACAGAGATACCATGCTTTTAAATGAAGTACATTTTCCAAAACACAGCAATAGATATATTTTAGAATGTTTCCAAGTTGTTCTAAGTAATTTTTATCAAATATCTGCTAGTTAAATTTAGTTTGAAGGGGAAAACACATATAGCCTAGAAAAATAAAATGAAGTAAAAATTGCACATATTTGATATTTTTGTTTCATGCCTTCATTTTATTCACTATAGCACAGTTTTTATGTGATAACAGAGAATTAAGTACAATTCTCATTGTATACAAAAGCAAGGCAATTGTTAAATATCTGTAAAGTTCAGTAAAAATGTAAAACTCAAATAGTTGTTCAATTTAGATAACTGAAACAAATATTTCATTAAACTTTCATCAATAATTTGAGCAAACTGAATGTAATATTGGTGTTATATCTGCATTATACAAATCACTGTAAAACCTAAAGTTTGTCTGCCAGAAGCAGTGCGTTTCTTACTAAGTATCACCTGAATTAGGCTTGATTTGGCCATAACTGAAAGAGTTTATGTGAAAATGTTTTTTCTAAGCATAAGTTGTAACATTGGCCATGCTTATTACACCATAGATTTTTAGTAGAAAAATAATTTTTGTAGAATAATAAATTCAATAAAATCATAAATTTTAGTTTATTCTTAAATAAGGAAAATTTTCCTTGAAGTTCAGATGAAAGAGTTGGATTTCTCTCTGGTTCCATGCTGAAGTATTTGGGAGAACTGTCCTGAATTTGAGATCTTAAAATCATCATATTTTTAAACTGAATGAAATTTGTGGATGATATGTTTTCCTTAGTTTTGGGTAGATGGGATAACCTAAATCTAGAGATGGCAATACTTTGATGATGGCATCATTTTTTTCTTAAAGATACCATGATTGGCTATCTTTGAAAATTATAGCAGGTAAATAAATCTTTAACTCTTTCTTCCTTAAAGATAGAATTTGGTCAAATTACTTCAGTTATGTTCTGAGTAACTTCTCTTGGGATGTAGCTGAGACTTTAGTAGCAATATGAATGAAAATTCCAGCTTAAAATAAGTACTCATTTCAAATCTAAGACACACTAGAGAGGTGGATGAATTTATTAGGTTTGGATAACTGGTTCTTACATAAATAGTTTGGCAACTTATATTGATTATTTTAAAAACATACTGACAGCTATCATGGATTCAACAGAGATGCCTGGGAGGACTGAAGAAATTTCCCTTTGTCAGAAGAAAATAAAAGGACTGTCCTTTTATCAGAGGAAAATTTTCTGGCTGGGAGATAGGGAGTAATCAAATACAAAATGATATAATTAGCTCTAAATAAAAAGATACCATAAATGCAGTGTTGGTTGTGGGTGTTAGAACTTTTCCTCCTGGATTCCAAAGTAGATATGTACTTTATCTAAGACATCCAGTGGTCAGGGTATAGATAATAGTATCCAATGCAGTCATTTAGCCATTTTATCATGTCTGTATTCCTCAGGGATTACTCTAGATTAGTGATGCAACATAGTTTGAACAGAATTTTAAAAGGCCACAGATGCTGCTTCACTCTTATTGGTAGTAACAGTTTGTCTCATACCCCAAAACACATACTGAACTGGCCATAAAGCCAAGCTTACATATTTCAAACTTCCATATACCAACATCCAACTGGGTGTTTGCTATAAGGCAACAGGTCAGCTCTCCTTGAAAAAAAAACACAAAAAACAAAAACTATATATTGTGATTTTTACCATCATCATGATTATAGATTTTACAGAGGATAAAGTAAATCAAAATCTTTCCCCCTCATTTAACCAGAAGCAGTGTTTTATGGCCTGGTATCTGTGGACTTCTACCCCTAATAAATACCCTTTATAAAGACCAGCCCATTTTTGGTATTTTACATTAGCACCCCTTTGGCTGACTAATACACCATGTCTTTTTTCTTAAAATCACCTTCAAATCACTGGTTTTACCTAACACTCTGTGAAGTCAGGTGGTACTTCAACTTTTAAAGTTAACTAAGATACTTGATAGTTTCACTGCTATGCACTTGTTTTCACTCACAATTTCAAAACCCTGCTTTTACCTATTGCATTGCAAGGCAGAAGTTCTTCACATTTATAACGTACATAAGATACTCCTTTCATTGTCTGCTCTGCACTGGCTTTTACATACAGACAATGTCAAAACACAGCTTTTACTATGTCAATGCTGCAGTTTCTTCATCTTTGAAATCTAAGTAACTTTCTTCTTTCTTTTGTTTCTATGCAAGTGTTTTCACTTACATTCAACTTCAGAACACTGCTTTTCTCTCATGCTGGGTGAATGCAGTCAGTTCTTTGGTTTAGAAAACCAATAAAGGAACTCATTTCATTGGCTGCTTTGCACATGTTTCCACTTACAATCAACTTTAAGCCACTGATTTCACCTAACTCTGTGAATGCAGGAGGCACTTCAAGTTTGAAATGTAAGACACTTGTTTATTTGGCTGCTATGCACTTTCTTTCACTCACTATGTCAACACACTGCTTTTACCTAATGCTATGTCAATGTTGTAGTTCCTTCACTTTACAAATCTTAGTAATATTTGTGATTCTTTTGCTGCCATGCTTGTGTTTTCACTTAATATAATCTTCAAACCTCTGATTTTACCTAAACCTCTTTGAATGCAGGAGGCAATTCATCTTTGAATGTTAATTAAGATACTTGTTTGTTTGGCTGCTATGCCTTTGCTTTCACTCACTATGTCAACACATTGCTTTTTCCTAATGCTATATCAATGCTGTAGGGTCTTTACTTACAAATCTAAAGAAGATTTTGGTTTTATTTGCTGCCATTCATGTGTGTTAACTTACAATTATCTAGAAAACACTGATTTTACCTAATATGCTGTAAATGCAGGAGGTATTTCAATTTTGAAATGTAAGTAAGATACTTATTTGTTTGGCTGCTATGTGCTTGCTTTCACTCACAATCAATGTAAAAACATAGCTTTTACCTAATGCTTTGCTATATTAGTAGTTTCTTCACTTTTCAAACCTAAGTATTATTTGTGTTTCATTTGCTCCAATGACTGTGTTTTCACTTAAAATCGTCTTCAAAATACATATTTTACCCAACACAATGTGAATGCAGGAGGTAATTCAACTTACTATGCCAATGCTGCAGTTCCTTCCCTTTGGAAATCTAAGTAAGATTCTTCTTGCTTTGCTGCTGTGCATGTGTTTTCACTTACAATCAACTTCAAAACACTGCTTTTCCCTAACACTGGGTGAATGCAGTGAGTTCTTTGGTTTAGAAAACCAATAAAGTAACTTGTTTCTATGGCTGCTTTGCACGTGTTTTAACTTAAAATCAACTTCAAGACTCTGCTTTCACCTAACTCTCTGTGAATGTAGGAGGTACTTCAAGTTTGAAAGGTAAGTAAGATACCTGATTGTTGGGCTGCTATACACTTGCTTTCACTTACTATGGCAACACACTGCTTTTACCTAATCCTATGCCAATGCAGTGGTTTCTTCACTTTACAAATCTAAATAAGATTTGTGTTTCATTTGCTGCTATGCATGTGTTTTCACTTACAATTATCTACAAAACACTGGTTTTGCCTAACACACTCTGAATGAAGGACGTATTTCAACTTTGAAATGTAAGAAATTTATTTGTTTGGCTGCTATGCACTTGCTTTCAATCACAATCAATATATAAACACTGATTTTACCTATGCTATGCCTTTGTAGTTATTTCTTCACTTTTACAATCTAAGTAAGATTTGTGTATTGTTTGCTGCTATGCATGTTTTCACTTGCAATCATGTTCAAACACTTGTTCTACCTAACGCTCCATGAAAGTGGGACATAATTCAACTTTGAAGGGTAAGTAGGATACTTGTTTGATAGACTGCTATGCACTTGTTTTCACTCACAATCAATGTAAAAAGACTGCATATACCTAATGCTATACCGATGCAGGAGTTTCTTCACTTTTCAAATTCAAGTGAGTTTTCTGTTTCATTTGCACCTATGCATGTGTTTTCACTTAAAATCATCTTCAAAACATTGGTTTTATGTAACACTCTGTGAAGGCAGGAGGTACTTCTACTTTGAATGTTAATTAAGATATTTGTTTGTTTCACTGCTATGCACTTGCATTCACTCACAATGTCATACCCTGCTTTTATCTATTTCTATGCCAATGCAGAAGTTCTTCACTTTTGTAAAGTACATAAGATACTTCTTTCCTTGCCAGCTATGCACTTGTTTTCACATACAACCAATATAAAAACTGCTTTAACTATTCAAATACTGCATTTCACCCCTTGGGAAATCTAAGAAGGATTTTACTTTCCTTTGCTGCTATGGACATGTTTTCACTTACAATCAACTACAAAACAGTGCTATTCCCTAATGCTGGGTGAATGCAGTCAGTTCATTGGTTTAAAACACCGATAAAGAAATTTGTTTCACTGGATGCTTCCCACGTGTTTTCACTTAAAATCAACTTCAAGACTCTGGTTTCACATAACTCTCTGTGAATGTAGGAGGTACTTCATGTTTGAAAAGTAAGTAAGGTACTTGTTTGTTTCCCTGCTATGCACTTGCTTTAACTCACAATGTCAAAACACTGCTTTTACATAATGCTATGCCAATGCAGTGTTTTCTTCACTTTACAAATCTAAATAAGATTTGTGTTTTGCTTGCCGCTATGCATGTGTTTTCACTTACAATTATCTTCAAAACACTGTTTTACATAACATGCTATGAATGCAGGAGGTACTTCAACTTTGAAAGTTATGTAAGATACTTGTTAGTTTCACTGCTATTCACTTGCTTTCACTCACAATGTCTAAACCCTGCTTTTACCTACTGCTATGCCAATGCAGATGCTCTTCTCTTTGTGAAGATAGAGCTTTCCTTGGCTGCTATGCACTTGATTTCTCTCGCTATGACAGGTCATTGCTTTTCCCTAATGCTATGCCAATGCATTAGTTTCTTTACTTTACAAATCTAAAGAAGATTTTGTGTCATTTGCTGCTATGCATGTGTTTTCACTTACAATTATCTTCAAAACACTGGTATTCCCTAACATGCTGTGAATGCAGGAGGTACTTCAACTTTGAAACATAAGTAAGATACTTGTTTGTTTGGCACTTGCTTCCACTCACAATCCATGTAAAAACACCGCTTTTACCTAATGCTATGCCAAAGCAGTAGTTTCTTCCCTTTGCAAATCTAAGTAAGATTTATGTTTTGTTTGCTGCTAAGCATGTGTTTTCACTTAAAATCATCTTAAAAACACTGGTTGTACCTAAGACACTGTGAATGCTGGAGGTAGCTCAACTTTGAATGTTAAGTAAGATTCTTTTTTTCTTGGCTGCTATACATTTGCTTTCAGTCACAGTGTCAAAACCTTGCTTTTACTATACAAATGATGCAGTTTCTTCACTTTGAACTCTAAGTAAGATTCTTCTTTCTTTTGCAGCTGTGTGTGTGTTTTCACTTACAATCAAATACAAAACACTGATTTTCCCTAATACTTGGTGAATGCAGTCAGTTCTTTGATTTAGAAAACCAATAAAGAAACCTGTTTCATTGGCTGCTTTGCAAGTGTTTTCACTTACAATATTCTTCAAGACACTGTTTCATCTAACTCTGTGAAATTAGGAAGTACTTCAAGTTTGAAAGGTAAGTTAGATACTTGTTTGTTTGACTCCTATGCCCTAGTTTTCACCCACAATCAATGTAAAAACACTGATTTTATATAATGCTATGCCAATGCAGTAGTTACTTCACTGTTCAAATCTAAGTCAGATTTGTGTTTCATTTGCTCCTATGCAAGTGTTTTCACTTAAAATCGTCTTCAAAACACTGGTTTTACCTAACACTCTGTGAAGGGAGGAAGTACCTCAACTTTGAAAGTTAAGTAAGATACTTGTTTGTTTATCTGCTATTCACTTGCTTTCACTTACAATGTCTAAACCCTCCTTTTACCTTGTGCTATGCCAATGCAGAAGTTCTTCGCTATTGTGAAGTAAATAAGATACTTCTGTCCTTGGCAGCTATGCACTTGTTTTCACATACAACCAATGTCAAAACACTGCTTTTACTATGCCAATGCTGAAGTTGCTTCCATTTGGAAAACTAAGTAGGATTCTTCTTTCTTTTGCTACTATGCATGTGTTTTCCCTTACAATCAACTTCAAAACACTGCTTTTCCTTAACACTGGGTGATGGCTGTCAATTCTGCAGCTTAGAAAGCCAATAAAAACTTGTTTCCATAGCTGCTTTGCACGTATTTTTACTTAAAATCAACTTCAAGACCCTCGTTTCACCTAACTCCCTGTGAATGCAGGAGGTGCTTCATGTTTGAAATGTAACTAACAATCTTTTTTGCTTCACTGTAAGTACTTGTTTTCCCTCACAATCAATGTAAAAACACTGCTTTTAACTAATGCTCTGTCAATGCAGTAGTTTCTTCACTTTTCCATTCACTTTCAAATATAAGTAATATTTGTGTTTCATTTGCTCCTATGCAAGTGTTTTCACTTAAACTCATATTCAAACATTGGTATTACCTAACACTCTGTGAATGCAGGAGATAATTCAACTTTGAAAATTAAGCAAGACTCTTGTTGTTTGGCTGCTATGCTCTTACTTTCACTCACAATCAATGTAAAAACAGTGCTTTTTCCTAATGCTATGCCGATGCAGTAGTTTCCTCACTTTTCAAATCTAAGATTTGTGTGTTCTTTGCTGCTATGCAAGTGTTTTCATTTAAAATCATCTTCAAAACACTGGTTTTACTTAACACTGTGAAGGGAGGAGGTACTTCAACTCTGAAAGATAAGTAACTCTCTTCTTTCTTTTGCATCTATGCACATGTTTTCACTTGCAATCAACTTCAAAACACTGCTTTTCTCTAATGCTGGGTGAATGCAGTCAGTTTTTTGGTTTAGAAAACGAATAAAGAAACTTGTTTCATTGGCTGATTTGCATATGTTTTCACTTACAAGCAACTTCAAGACAATGCTTTCACCTAACTCTCAGTGAATGTAGGAGGTACTTCAGCTTTGAAACGTAAGTAAAATACTTGTTTGTTTGGCTACTATGCACTAGTTTTTACTCACAATGTCAAAACAAAGCTTTTACATAATGCTATGTCAAATCAGCGGTTACTTCACTTTAGAAATCTAAATAACATTTGTGTTTCATTTGCTGCTATGCATGTTTTCACTTACAAACATTTTCAAAACACTGGTTTTACCTAAGACTCTGTGAATGCAGGAAGTACTTCAACTTTGAATGACAAGTAGGATACTTTATTAGACTGATATGCACTTGTTTTCACTCACAATCAATGTAAAAAGGCCTCATTTACTTAATGCTATGCCAATGCAGGAGTTTCTTCACGTTTCAAATTTATGTACGGTTTCTGTTTCATTTGCAACTATGCATGTGTTTTCACTTAAAATCATCTTCAAAACATTGGTTTTACCTAACATTCTTTGAAGGCAGGAGGTACTTCAACTTTGAAAGTTAATTAAGATATTTGTTTTTTTATTTTTTTGCTGGTATGCACTTGCTTTCACTCACAATATCAAAACCCTGCTTTTACCAATTGCTATGCTAATGCAGAAGTTCTTCAGTTTTGTAAAGTACATAAGATACTTCTTTCCTTGCCTGCTAAGCACCTGTTTTCACATACAACCAATATCAAAAACTGCTTTTACTATGCCAATACTGCATTTCATCCCTTTGGAAATCTAAGTAGGATTCTTATTTCCTTTGGTGCTATGCAGGTGTTTTCACTTATGATCAACTACAAAACACTGCTATTCCCTAACGCTGGGTGAATGCAGTCAGTTCATTGGTTTAGAAGACCAATAAAGAAATTTGTTTCATTGGATGCTTTCCACATGTTTTCACTTAAAATCAACTTCAAGACTCTGGTTTCACATAACTCTCTGTGAATGTAGGAGTTACTTCAATTTTGAAAGTTAAGTAAGGTATTTGTTTGTTTCCCTGCTATGCACTTGCTTTCACTCACAATGTCAAAGCACTGCTTTTACATAATACTATGCCATTGCAGCGGTTTCTTCACTTTACAAATCTAAATAAGATTTGTGTTTCATTTGCTGCTATGCATGTGTTTTCACTTACAATTATCTTCAAAACACTGTTTTACATAACATGCTGTGAATGCAGGAGGTACTTCAACTTTGAAAGTTATGTAAGATACTTGTTTGTTTCACTGCTATTCACTTGCTTTCACTCACAATACCTAAACCTTGCTTTTACCTACTGTTAGGCCAATGCAGAAGATCTTCACTTTTGCAAAGTACATAAAATTCTTCTTTCCTTGGCTGCTATGCACTTGATTTCTCTCACTATGCCAACACATGGCTTTTTCCTAATGCTATGTCAATGCATTAGTTTGTTTACTTTACAAAACTAAAGAAGATTTTGTTTCATTTCCTGATATGCATGTGTTTTCACTTACAATTATCTTCAAAACACTGGTATTCCCTAACACTCTGTGAATGCAGGAGGTACTTCAACCTTGAAATTTAAGTAAGATACTTGTTTATTTGGGTGCTATGCACTTGCTTTCACTCACAATCCATGTAAAAACACTACTTTTACCTAATGCTATGCCAAAGTAGTAGTTTCTTCCCTTTGCAAATCTAAGTAAGATTTGTGTTTTGTTGCTGCTAAGCATGTGTTTTCACTTACAAACACTGGTTTTACCTAAGACTCTGTGAATGCAGGAAGTACTTCAACTTTGAATGATAAGTAGGATACTTGATTGTTAGACTGCTTTGCACTTGTTTTCACTCAGAATCAGTGTAAAAAGACTGCATTTACCTAATGCTATGCCAATGCAGAGGTTTCTTCACTTTCAAAATTTAAGTAAGTTTTCTGTTTCATTTGCACCTATGCATGTGTTTTCACTTAAAATCATCTTTAAAAAAAATCAGACAAATACAAAAATAATTATACACTAACCAAAACATAAAGCTTACTAATTTGACCCATAATTTTCACTCCTTTGGTATGGCTGTTTTCAAGCCCTCCATCATTTCACATTTTTTATTTTACTGTTTTTAAGATTTTTTCCAGAATCTGTGTTACCTGTAACATATAAGCTTGTTCTTTGAAACAATTTTGTTAGCAATCAGCAAACAACCAGGACAACTTAAACAGCATAAATACAGTTAAGCTCTAATTTAGCAGGTTACACAGATATTTAACACGTATTTTTTAAATTACTACTCTTTAGGAGTACACATAGTCCCGAATTTCAAGAGTAAGCTAGTGATTTAATACTGAAAGTTCCTTTTAACACCTTGATAAAAATTCTGCACTAATTTTATCAATTTGGCCACAGAGGCCTAACTAGAATTAGCATGGAAACAAAACAGAAAACACCAATGTTGCCAAGTTTTTACTCTTCTAGTGGTTTAATTTTATTAGCCCCTATTATGTTTTCCTTATTTTGGTTAACAATTTTGGCAGAATAGTAATGCTCCTGTAACTAATGCTAGATCTTCCTTATATTAATCTCACTAAATCTTCTGGAATAGGCCCTTTTACTCCTGAATTGGCTAGATAGACTTTATTTTGTTTTTTAAGTACTAATTTTTCTGTAGTGGCAAAGTCCAGGTGTGGCACTTCTCTAGATGGTGGCACATAAGTTTGCTGAGAATTTGTGGGTAGGAAATTAAGATTAATCTGTTGTGAATTTTGAACAGGTAATGCTATTGGAGAGGGCTGCTGAATGACCACTGGAAAAGTTCTATAATCTCCTTTTTTCTTTCCTTGCCTTTTTTTTTTTTTCTTAAATAAAATTTTATTCAGGTATACCACTCATACATGAACATACATAAACAATAAGTGTATAGAAAAATGTGTGAATTTATAAAGCAAACATGCATATCATAATACAATGCTCCCATAAATCTTCCCACCACCAACACCTTGCATTGTTATGAAACATTTGTTACATACTATGAAACAGAATCATCAAAACATTACTACTAGCTATAGCTCCTATCTTACATTTGATGTATTTTCCCCCAACCCATCAAATTATCATCCTATATTAGTATTATATATTATCATTAAGGAGAAAATGTTCTCATATTTGTCCTGTTAACCACAGTCCATCATCCACCACTGGATTCCTTATGTTATAGAGTTCCATGTTTTGTACAATCCATTCAAAGTGTACAAAATGTGGTTCTCATTTCATCAGAGAACTTTGCTGTCATCACATCAATCAATTTTATTTTTATTTTTATTTATTTATTTATTTTTTATTATGGGTAAAAATCAAAATTCTCACAATACATACAAACATCTGCACAATGATATACAAATACATGTGCATATATGTGTATCTGCTCACAAAAATGTCACCTATATATATATATATACATATATTTCAAGAGGTGCCCAGATTACCCAAAATATTACATGGAACCCACTGGGATTCCCATGCTGCCCACCTCCCACACCTGCCACCACATCCCACACAAATATCTCCCACAAGTGTGGCCCACCAACCCCAATGAACCTACACATCCTGGAGCC
>JAKSZT010003973.1:287049-299759 GCA_026826555.1 Tolypeutes matacus
CTAATGGGTGTAAGATGATATATCACTTTAGTTTTGATTTGCATTTCTCTAAAAGCTAGTGATGATGAGCATCTTTTCATATGCTTTTTAGCTATTTGTATTTCTCCTTTGGAGAATTGTCTATTCAAATCACTTGCCCAATTTTTAAAATGAAGTTTGTCTTTTTATTTTTAAGGTATAGGATTTCTTTACATATGCTGGATATTAGGCCCTTATCAGACATATGGTTACCAAATATTTTTTCCCATTGAGTAGGCTACCTTTTCACTTTCTTGACAAACTCTTTTGAGGCATAAAAGTTTTTAATTTTGCGGAGGTCCCTTTTACCTATTGTTTTTCTTTCATTCCTTGTGCTTTCGGTGTAAAGTTCATGAAGCCATTTCCTAATATAAGATCTTGTAGATGCTTCTCTACATTATCTTCCAAGATCTTTATGCTCTTGGCTCTTATATTTAGATCTTGGATCCATCTTGAGTTAATTTTTGTATAAGGTGTGACCTGGTGTTCCTCTTTCATTCTTTTGGATATGGTTATCCAGTTCTCAAAGCACCATTTGTTGAAGAGATCATTCTCTCCAAGGTTAGAGGGCTTGTGGGCCTTGTTGAGTATTAGTTAACTTTATTGGTGAGGATCTGTATCAGAATTCTCAATTCTGTTCCATTGTTCAGTATTTCTATCCTTGTGCCAATACCATGAAGTTTTGACCACTGTAGCTTTGTTGTATGTTTTAAAGTCAGGTATAGTGATTCCTCCAATTTTGTTTTTATTTTTCAATACATCTTTGACTATTTGGGGCCCCTTTCATTTCCAAATAAATTTCATAGTTAGCTTTTCTAATTCAGTAAAAAATGCTGTAGTAATTTTTATTGGGATTGCATTTAATCTGTAAATCAGTTTGGGTAGAAAAGATATCTTAATGCTTTTTAGTCGTTCTATCCATGAACAGGGAATATTCTTCCATTTATTCAGGTCTTTGAATTCCTTTAACACTGTTGTGTAGATTTTTGTATATGAATCATTTACATCATTATTTAAATTTAATTCTAGGTATTTGATTCATTTATTTGCTATTGTAAAGTGGATTTTTAAAAAAAAATGCCCCCACAGATTGCTCTTTATTGGTGTACAGAAATACTACTGATATTTACACATTAATCTTATAAACTGCCACTTTACTGAACTTATTTATAAGATCTAGAAGCTTTGTAGTAGATTTCTCAAGGCTTTCAAGGTATACAATCATGTCATCTGCAAAGAGTGAAATTTTTACTTCTTCCTTTCCAATTTGGATGTCTTTTATAACTTTTACTTGCCTAAGTGCTCGAGGAAGTATTTCTAACACAATGTTAAATAACAGCGGTAATAGTGGGCATCCTTGTTTTGTTAAAGATCTCATAGAGTAATCTTTTAGGATTTCACAATTGGATTTGTTTGCTCTGGATTTTTCATATATACCTTTTATCATGTTGAGGAAGTTTCCTTCTCTTCCTATCTTTTAAAGTGTTTTTTATCAGGAAAGGGTGCTGTATTTTGTCAAATGCTTTTTCTGCACTTATAGAGATTATCATGTGATTTTTTTCCTTTCAATCTGTTTAAGTGGTGTATTACATTGATTTATTTTCTTATTTTGAATCATTCTTGCATACCAGGGAGGAAACCCACTTGGTCATCATGTATAATTTCTTTGATGTGTAGTTGAATATAATTAGCAAATATTTTGTTGTGGATATTTGTATCTAGGTTCATTAGAGATTGGTCTATAGTTTTCCTTTCTCTTGGTGATTTTGTTTCTCTTTGGTATTAGGGTGATTTTTGGCATCAGAATGAGTTAGGTAATGTTCCTCTCTCTTCAATGTTATTACTGTCAAGTAATTACTTAAATTAGCCACATTTTCTTTAGGTTTATGTATGCCATATGTTGTTTTTATTTCTCTTTTATCTTTCTAGATGTTTGTACATTCTCATCCAATTCTCTCTCTCCTGTTTTTTCCTTTCAAACTGCAGAACTCCCATTAGTATGTTCTGAAGTGTAGGTTTTTTGTTGACAAACTCTCTTATTTCTGTTTATCTGTGCATACTTTGAACTCTCCCTCATTTTTGAATGTGAGCTTTCCTGGATAGAGAATTCTTGGCTGGAAACATTTTCTTTTAGCACCTTAACTATATCATACTAGTGCCTTCTTGCTTCCATGGTTTCAGATGAGAAATCAGCACTTAATCTTATCAAACTTCCTTGGATATGATGTATCTATTTTCTCTTGCTGCTTTCAGTATTATCTCTTTTTCTTGCACATTGGACAATTTGAAAAAAAAATGTATTGGGGAAGACCTTTTAGGATTTATACTGTTTCATTGGGCTGCACTTCCTGGACATGTACTCCATGTCCCTCAGAAGAGTTAGGAAATTTTCAACCGTTATTTCCTCCAACATTCCTTCTGCCCCCTTTCCCTTTTCTTCTCCCTCTGGGATGCCTCTAATGTGTAAGTTCGAGCATTTGGTTTTGTCATTCAAATCCCTAATTTCCTGCTGGATTTTTTTCTATCTTTTTATCTGTCTGTTCTACTATCTGTCTGATTTCAGCTGTACTGTCTTCCACATCACTGATTCTTTCCTCTGCCTGTTGAAATCTGCTGTTATGTGCTTCCAGTATATATATTCTTGAGTTCTATTTTTGATATATTTATTATTAAAAAAAAGATATTTAGATTATATAAATGTTATGTAAAAATATACAGGATTCCCATATGCCCCACTCCTTACACCTCCCATATATTCCCATGTTAACAAAATTCTTCATCAGTATTGTACCTTTTTACAATTGATGAAAATATTTTGGAGAATTGCCACTAAGCATGGATTATAGTTTACATTATAATTTCCACTCTTTCCCACACAATTTTGTAGGTTATTGCAAGATATATAATGGCCTGTATCTGTCATTGCAATGTCATTTGGGACAATTCCAAGTCCTGAAAATCCATGAACACAGAATTCTCTTCCATTTGTTTAGATCTTCTTTAATTTCTTTTAGCAGTGTTCTGGCACATTCTAAATACAAATCCTACACATTCCTGGTAAAATTAGTTACTAAATCTTTGAGTCTCTTCATTGCTATTGTAAATGGATTTTTTTCTTGATTTCCTTCTCATCTTGCTCATTACTAATTTATAGAAATGCCACAGATTTTGCATTTATACCTTGTTATCTTGCCTCTTTGCTGAATTTATTTATTTGCTATAATATATTTGTTATTGCTATTTTGGGATTTTATAAATATAGGATCATGCCATTTATGAATAGAATTTTACTTCCTATTTTCCAATTTAAATGCATTTTTTCTTGCCTAATTGCTTCTACCACAGGTTAAATAAAAGGGATGACAGTGGGGACCCTTGTCTTTTTCCTGATCTTAGAGGGAAAGATTTCAACCTGTCCCCATTGAGTACAATGTAAGCTGTGGATTTTCATATATGCCCTTTATTATGTTGAGGAAATTTCCTTCTACACATAACTTTTGATGTGTTTTTATTTAGAAAGAATGCGGGATTTTTTTAAATGCCATTTCTTCATCAATCAAAATCATATGTTTTTTTCCCTTTAATTCATTAATGTGATATATTAGGCTAATTGAATTTCTTATGTTCAACCACCCTTGCACATCAGGAATAAAACCAATTTGATTGTGATGTATAATTTTTTGTATATACTGTTAGATTTAGTTACAAATATTTTATTGAGAGTTTTTGCATCTATATTCATAGAGAGATTGGCTTGTAATTTTCTTTTCTTGTAGTATCATTATCTGGCTTTGATATTATGGAAATTCTGGCTTCATATAATATTTTGGGTAATTTTCCCTTCTTTTCAGTTTTTTAAAAGAGTTTAAACAAGGTTTGTATTCATTCTTCTCAGAATGTTTAGAATTAATCTGTGAAACCATCTGGTCCTGGACTTTTTTTGTTGGAAGATTTTTTATGACTGATTCAATGTCTTTGTGATTGGATTGTTGAGTTCCTTTATTGTAGAGTCAAAGCAGGTTTGTGCACTTCTAGGAATTTGTCCATTTCGTCTAGGTTGTTTAATTTGTTTGCATATAGGTTCTTATAATATCCATTTATGATCCTTCTTTTTTTGTTTCTGGGAGGCCGCTCATAATATCCCCACTTTCATTTATAACTTTATTTGCATCTTCTCTCTTTTTTTCTCTTTATTAGTCTTGCTAATGGTTTGTCAATTTAATTGATTTTTTCAAAGAGGCAGCTTTTGGTTTTGTTGATTTTATTCATTATTTTTTGCTCCTGATTTCATTTATTTCTGCTTTGATTTTTGATATTTACTTATTTCTGCTTGTTTTGGAATTGGTTTGCTGTTATATTTCTAGTTTGATTTGTAGCATTTCCTTATGGACCATGGATATTAAACCCTTATAAAGTATGTGCTTGCTAAATGTTTTCTCCCATTTAGTATGTTGCCTTTTCAAACTTTTGACAAAGTCCTGTGAAGTGCAAAGTTATTTAATTTTGAGGATGTCTCATTTATCTATTTTTTTTCTTTTTTTCCTTTTCATTGGGTTTAAGGTCTAAGAAACCACCACTTACCACAAGGTATTTAAGAAGTTTTCCTATATTTTCTTCTAGTATTTTTATGGTCCTGGATTTTATTTTTAGATATTTGACCCATTTTGAATTTATTCTTGTATATGGAGTGAAATACAGGTACTCTTTCACACTTTTGGTTATGGATCTCCAGTTTATAGCATCACTATTTATTGATGACACTTTTGTCCCATTAACATGGCTTTAGTAGGTTTGTAGAAACCAGTTGCCCAAAGATTTCCAGGTTTGTTTATAGATTTTCATTTCTATTCCACTGATCAATATATCTATGTGTATGCCAATACCATGCTGTTTTGACCACTATAGCTTTGTAATGTTTTAAGGTCAGGCAATGAAATTCTTCCCACATCATTCTTCTTTTTTAGAATGCTTTTGGCTATTCAGGTGCACTTTCCCTTCCTAATGAATTTGGTAATTACCTTTTCTATTTCTGTAAAGTAGGCTGTTGGAATTTTTATTGGTATTGAATTGAATATACAAATCATTTTGGGTAGGAATGACATTTTAATGATATTTAGTCTTCCATTCCACAAACATGGAATGTCTTTCCATTTGTTTAGGTCTGTTTTATTTCTTTTAGCATTGTTTTGTAGTTTTCTGAATATAGGTCCTGTAGTTCTTTGGTTAAATTGATTCTTAGGTAGTTGAGTCTTTTGGTTGCCATTGTAAATAGAATTTTTCCCCTGATTTCCTCTTCAGATTGTTCAATACTTATATACAGAAACATTACTGATTTTTGCATGTTGATCTTGTAGCCTTCCAATTCACTGAACTCATTTATTTGCTCAAGTAGCTTTGTCATAGATGTTTCAGAATTTTCTAAATATATGATCATATCATCCACAAATTGTGAGAGTTTTATTTCTTCTTTTCCTATTTGGGTGTCTTTTTTACTTCTCTGGTTGCAGTAGCTAGAACTTTTAGCACAATGTTGGATAACAATGGTGACACTGGGCATCTTTGTCTTGTTTCCAATCTCAGAGGGAAAGATTTCAACCTTTCCCCATTGAGTACAATGTTGACTGTGGATTTTTAATATATGGCTTTTATCATATTAAGGAATTTTCCTTCTATTCTTATCTTTTGATAGGAATCAAAAGGAATTTTTTGGTATCTTTTACCAAAAAAAGAAAAAAAGATGCTGGATTTTGTTGAATGCATTTTATGCATCAATCGAGATGATGATATGTTTTTGTTTTTCCGTTCAATTTGTTAATGTGGTGTATTATGCTCATTGATTTTCTTATGTTTGAAACAGCCTTGCATACCAGGAATAAATTTCACTTGGTTGTGATATATATGTCTTTAGCTCTGCTGTTGTATTCTATTTGCAAGTGTTTTGTTTAGAATTTTTGCATCTATGTTCATTAGAGAGATTTGTCTGTGATTTTCTTTTCTTGTGTCTTTTTCTGGCTTTCATATTAGAGTGATTTTGGCTTCATAAAAGGTTTCAGGTAATTACTCCTACTCTTCAATATTTTTCAAGAGTTTAAGAAGGATTGGCGTTAATTCTTCTTGAAATGCTTGGTGTAATTCACCTGTGAAGCTATCCTATACTGGACTTTTCTTCTTTGGAAGATTTTTGATGACTGAGTCAATCACTCTAAATGTGATTGGTTTGTGAAGGTCATGTATTTCTTGTCACATGATTGTAGGTTGTATGCACATTTCTAGGAATTTGCTCATTTCAACCAGCTTGTCTAGTTTGTTGAGATAAAACTTCTCATAATAGTCTCTTATGATCCTGTTTAATTCTGTGGGGTCAGCTGTAAATTCACCCCTTTCATTTCTGATTTTATTTGCATCTCTCTCTCTCTCTCTTTTTTATTTATTTTTTTGTTAGTCTAGCTAGGGGGGTTTCAATTTCATTGGTCTTAAAGAACCAGCTTTTGGTTTTATTGTTGTTCTCTCTTGTTTTTGTTTGTTTGTTTGTTTGTTTGTTCTCAATTTCATTTATTTCTGCTCTAAATCTTTATTATTTATTTCCTTTTGCTTGCTTTGGGAGTGGTTTGTTGTTTTTTGTTTATATGTTTGTTTTTTTCTCATTTCTCCAGTTGTTCAGTTAGCTCTCTAATTTTAGGTCTTTCTTCTTTTTAAATTTAGTGCTATAAATTTCCCTCTCAGGACTGCCTTCATTGTATCCCATATGTTTTGGTAAGTTGTGTTTTCATTTTCATTCATCTCAATATATTTACTAATTTCACTTACAAGTTCTTCTTTGACCCAGTGATTATTTAGAATTCTGTTGTTCAGCCTCAACCTATTTGTGAATGTACCTCTTTCTTGTCTATTATTGATTTTCAGTTTTATTCCATTGTGTTCTGAGTAGGTATTTTGTATAATTTCATTTTTTAAATATTTATTGAGACTTGCATTGTGACATAACATGTGGTCTATCCTGGAGAAAGATCCATGAACACTTGAAAAGAAAGTATAACCCAGTGAGTTTGGGAGCAATGCTCTGTATGTGTCTGTTAAGTCTGTTTATCATGTGGTTCAAGCTCTCTGTTTTCTTATTGATCTTCTGTCTAGTTGTTCTATCTAATGATGTGAGTGGCATGTTGAATTCTCCAACTATAATTTTAGAGATGTCTATTTCTCCCTTTAGCTTTGCCAGCATTTTCCTCCTGTATTTTGGCACATCCTGGGTTAGGTGCATAGTTATTAATGACTGTTATTTCTTCTTGGTGGATTTTCCCTTTTTTTAATATATAGTGGTCTTTTGGATCTCTTTTATAACTTTTTTGCACTTAAAGTCTGTTTTGTTCAATATTAGTATCCTCCTCTTTTTTGGTTACTGATTGCATGGAGTATTTTTTCCAACCTTTCACTTTTAACCATATTGTATACCTGGGTCTAAAGTGAGTTTCTTATAGGCAGCATATGGATGGTTCATGGTTTTTTTAAAATCTGTTCTTAGTCTATATCTTTTAATTGAAGAGATTAATCTAGTCACATTCAATCACATTACCGTAAATACATTATTTACTTCCACAATGTTATCTTTGGTTTTTATAAGTCATATCTTATTTTTGTTTGTCTTTTTTTGTTTGTACTGCATTGAATATTATTTTTTATTTATTTTTGTAAAGATGTTTAGATTACATAAGTGTTATACAAAAATTATAAGGATTCCCACATGCCCCACTGCCCACACCTCCCACACCCTCTCACATAAACATCCTTCATTAGTGTGGCACAATAATTGCAATTGATAAACATATCCTGGGGCTTTGCCATTAAGCATGGACCATATTTCACATTGTAGTCTACATTCTCTCCCACACAGTTCTGCATGGTATATGACGATATAAAATGGCCTATATCTGTCATTGCAATGTCATTCAGGGCGATTCCCAAGTCCCAAAAAAGGCCCTGTATTATAACTGTTTTTCCCTCTCCCTGCCCCAGAGCCTCTAGTGGCCACTGGCTCCTAATCAATGTAGTAATATCCTCAATTGCTTGAATCACAATATGTCTATAGTAGAATACCAGTAAGTCCACCTTAGTCCAGAGTTCTTTCCCCAATCTTGAGGATTCTGGGATGGTGATGTCCACTCCACCTCTAACTGAGAGAGGGATTATATCCCATGGGGAAGATGGAAGGGACTATCTTGCTTGCAGTTGCAGTCTCTCTCTGTTCCTTGGGATGGGTGTTGTCCATCATCATCTCCTTGTTAGTTATCCTGGGTGAGTCCAATGAGCTGTAGAGTAGGTGTTGCAACTCTGCTGAGGGTCCAGGCCCAGCTGGCACATGAACAGCCCAAATACTTGAGTCTCTTGGACGTAAACCTACAAACTTCAGCACCAAGTATAGGTTTGAATAGAAGGGACAGATGAGCCATGTGCAGGAAAGACATAGTTGAGTCCAACTCTGTCATCTTAAGAACACAATCTCCAAAGTAGGGCCAATGGTAAAGCACCAAACTCAGGAGCTATCTGCCCTGACCATAGGACCTGGGTTCTCTAAAGCCCTCAGGAGCACCTCTACTTGGGGTAGTATTCACTTTGGCAGTCTTTGAGATCCTGCTGAGATGTGCATAAGCATTACCTCTGGGATGACCTCCCAACTCACTTTGAGTTCTCATAGCCATATAAACTCATTTGTTGTTACCTTTTCCCCTTTTTACTTGAGCTCTTTTTCCAGTTGCATTGCTAGTTGATTCTTGATAATAATCCCACGGTGCCAGGGAGGCTCATCCCCAGGAGTCATGTCCCATGTTGGGGGGGAAGTAATGCTGAGCTAGACTTAGAAAGAGATCACATTTGAGCAACAAGGAGGCTTTCAAGAGGTAACTCTTAGGCACCCCACAATAGGCTAAGTTTCAATTTCAAGAGCAAAGGCTCATAAGCATAGTTGTCAATATCAAGGGCCCATCAGTGGATCAACCTCCTTCACCAGTCATTGCTGTTACATTTGGGGGACAGTTGATACTCCATTAGTGAATGTGGTAGAGTTCTCCAGGATGGGAATTCAATATTCTCTCGGTTATGTGTGAGACTCCACCCACTGTGACAATGCTCCGTGACATTTGAACATTTTTATATACCTTATATGTTTGCCCAAGTGAACTTCCTCCCATAAATCCACCATCACTGACACCCCTCATCAATGATCCTCCCCTGCCCCACTTTAAATCTTTCTCTGATCCAAAGCTTCTTCAAAAATGAAGCCATTAAAATAGCCAAATACAATGAATAGGAAAATGAAATAATTATAAGTTTAAATAGAAGAAATAAAATATATAAAACTTTTTAAAAACTAAAAATATAATAAAATTAAAAGATTAGGATATTAAAAATAATGAAACATATTTTAAAAATTGTTTTTTGACATTTTGCCTTTCATCACTGTAATATCTTATGTCCTGTCTGTACAGTGGCATTTTTCTCCATATATTCCTCAGTATCTTAGTATTTTTCATTTTATTTTCAGAGAAGTTTTAGGTCTCAGGAAAGTCACATACAGAATACAGGAGACTCTCATATACCTAACACCCTCCCCTTTTCCTCCTTCCTGTATTAATACATTTTTGTATGTGGATGGAACCTTTGTTATAACTGATATACAAATAGTGAAATATAGCTGCTAAACATGGTCAATGGCTTACATTATTGTTTACATTTTAGGCTATACACTTTTATAAATTTTGATGATATTTAACATGGCTTCTGTCCATCATTGTAAGATCATGTAGAAGGCTTTCATTGCCCACTAAATACCTCTTGTTCTATTTATTCTATTCCTTCGTCCCTCTCCCCTCAGGGCCCATGGTGACCCTCTGGCTTCACTCCTTGGAATTATTTTCCTGCTTAGGAAACAAACTGTTCCTCAACAAATGGTCCCAGACTATAGAGTGGGAGATTGAAAGGGTTGGATCTCTTTATTCCTTGATCTTGTTAGTTCTGAGCTGGTTCCCAAGTCAAACACTGATTTAGCCTCATCCACCTATGGTCCTGGGCCATAGGAGACCTAATTTGTGACCAAAAGGTGAGTCAGCCTAGGCAGTGTCCCTTTCTCTTCTCTTTCCAGAGGATGTGAATCCCTAGGCCCCCTTTTTCTGTAGCTGTCAGTCTGAGTGTTAAAAAGTGTCTACAGTGTGGAGGAGGTTGCCTGTAGTAGTAGCTGCTACTTTTAACTCACAGTTTCACCATCAAAATTCGTTTTCTTTGTCCCTCTCTCTTCTGAGTGGTGCCCAGACTTCTAGTGTCCTTAACCTTAGAAGATTTTCTTCAGGCCATTTCTGCCTGTCCTCAATTTTTCTGGGAGAGAAGAAAGTCCTATATCTTTCTAGTCTGCCATCTTCCTGGAAGTCCTCAATTTCTTCTTTTTAATTTTATTATTTATTTATTTGTTTATTTATCTCCCCCTCCCCCTTCGTTGTCTGCTCTCTCTGTCCTTTCTCTGTGTGTTCTTCTGTGTCTACTTGTCTTCTCTTTAGGTGGCACCAGGAGCCAATCCTGAGACCTTCCAGAGTGGGAGAGAGGCACTCAATCTCTTGCATCACCTCTGCTCTCTGGTCTGCTGCATCTCTCATTGTCTCTCCTCTGTGTCTCTTTTTGTAGCATCATCTTGCTGCACCAACACTAGCCATGTTGTCCTTCAGCTCCATTATTTGATTTAGGAGATTTGTATAAACATCATTGATTAACCATTTCAAGTCCTGTTGTCCTCTGGAGATTTGATTTTTTTCCTTTGCCTGAGTCACCTCTTCCTTTTTTCTTTGTGGGACTTGAAATTTTTTGCTGCTATCTAAGCATCTGATTCTGATGTGTTTTCTCTGATATTCATTTTCTCTCTCTTGCTTAGGGATTTGCTGTTAAGTAGCTGTTTGCTATCACTGTTCTTTGACTCTTTGACCAACTTGTTCTAGATATTTAGGATTGCCCCTGTTTAACTGTACAAACTAGAGCTAATGACCCAGTCATTGGGTGCAGTCCAGTTTCCAAGGGCCTTGGAGAAGGTGGCAATAAAGACAGCTGCTTGCCCATTTTATTTAATATTTTCTTTTTTGTGCATTTTTTAATCTGGCCAAGGGATGGTGTTCTTTGAAAGACCTCTTATCTCAGACTACAGGTATCAGGGGAGAATGCATTCAGAGAAACTCCTCAAATGGGTGGACCCTCCAGAGGCAATGTCCTCAGGGATGGTCAAGCCTCACAAATGTTTTTAAAGGCTGTTCTCCACCCTAGGCCTGCCACACCCTCCCTCTTTCTGCCTTCCCAGCAATAATCCTGGGACAGTAGGGAGGTTGTTTGAGAAGGTAAATTATCTTTGGCTTCCTGCCAGCTGTCAATGCAAACAATGTCACGACCAACCCCGCCTAAACATGTGTGAACCCTCCAATTCAACAGATTTCCCTGCCAAAATCTGAATTTACCATAAGCTGTGTCCCTTCCTTTCTCATTTCTTGGGAAAGCTGACCCTTGAAACCCCCATCAATTCACAAATACTGCAGTCCACAGCCACTGCAGTCTGAATTATTTGCTCCATAGGTGGGGGATAGTTACCAAAAACTGTTGCTGCAACTTTACCCATGAGGAGTTTTTCCAGCCACCCGGACTCCATTTTTTTCCTCCTCTTTCTTTTGGGTGGTGTCTCACCTTCTCTTTATGAATTGAGCACCAAAGAAGTGCTCCAGACAGTCTCTGCCTGTCCTCTAATCTATTTTTTTGGGGAAAAAATTAATCCCTCCACCTCTCTAGTACTCCATCTTCTGAAAACACTAATTTAACTTTAACTATCTTTAATTTACCATGTATTCTGTAGAGTTTATCAAATATTTTGGATTATTTTAAATTAAATTATCTGAAATTTTGAATTTTGAAGAATATGTAAATAAGAAAACTATTATCAAATTAAACACAATTTGGTTGTAGAATTTTCCAAAATAATCAGAGCTATTAATAAAATACTAAAAATTAACAGCTGTTGAATATATATAGCATAGTGTCCTCTGCCTTCTGATATCTTTGTGAGATTAAGATACCATATGGATGGAGAAATACTTAAAATAAATCATGTTTTTATGTACAGTTGATATTCTATCATCTGATATAAAATTAGTGTCCCATTTACAAATGAACTGAATAAAGATTATTTTGATATTTTATAGATTAACCACATAATATTAATACAATTTTATTGACTATAATTAATTGTACTGCTTTAAAGGAAGTCCCATACACTGCAAGTTTTCCCCAAATGATAAACTCTATAGAACACACTATTTCTTAATCCCAATTACATGCTAAACAGGGGAGTTTAGTTCCTTTCTTCAAATCATTTTGCACATCTCTTTCTCAAACCATAAACTAAGTGATTGAGAAACAGTGTGAACACAGTGCTCAGAAGTGAGAAAATCTTCCTCAGATTGTGTCATTTCTTATGCTGGTGCCATGTACACCATAACCATTTTACCATAAAACATGCAAAAATAAAGTGTGATGAGCAGGTAGAGAAGGTTCAGTAATCCTTAAAATTGAAGAAATCCTTAAAAATGAGGCCAGAAGGAAACAACAAGATAATAAATCCCAAAGGAAGGGAAATAGTGAAAGAAATGAAGAAAGGGGTACCTTCTCCACCACTGTAG
>JAKSZT010003973.1:299859-311487 GCA_026826555.1 Tolypeutes matacus
CATCCTCTTTCTTTCTTTTGGATAAGGCTCTCCAGTTCTCCCAGCATCATTTGTTGAACAGACTGTTTTGACCCAGCTGGAAGTGCTTGATAGCACTGTCAAAAATAAATTGAATGTAGGGAAGTAGATGTGGCTCAAACAACTGAGTTCCCACCTACCACATGGGAAGTCTTTGGTTTGGTTCCAGTGCCTCCTAAAGAAGACAGCAAGCTGGTGTGATGGGCAGGTGTAGCAAGCTGTTACAACCAGATGATGCAACAAGAAACACAAGAAGAAAAACATAGTGAGAGACACAACAAAACAGGGAATGGAGGTAGTTCAAGTGATTAGGCACTTCCCTCCCACATTGGACGTCCCAGGTTCAGTTCCCAGGTGCTTCCTAAAGAAACAAGGAAGACAACAGACACAGCAAGTGCAAAAAATGAGAGTGGGGAGAAATAAATAAAATAAATCTTTTTTAAAAATAAAAAAATTAATTGACGGTAGATGTGAGTGTTTAATTCTGAGTTCTCTGTTCACATCCATTGGTCAATCTGTCTCTGTTTATGTCAGTACCACGTTTTTTTTATTTTTTTTTATCACTATAGCTAACTAATATGCTTTGAAGACAGGAAGTGAGCATCCTCCGTTTGTTCTTCATTTTTTAAGACATTAATAGCTATTCTGGGGCCATTATCACACAAATAAATTTCAAAATTGGATTTTCCATTTATGCAAAAAAGACTATTTGTATTTTTATTGGGATTGAATAGAATTTATGTCAGTTTGTGTAGAACTGACATATTAACAATATTTGGTTTTCCAATCTGTGAACATAGAATGTCCTTCTATTTAAGTCTTCTTCAGTTTCTTTTAGCAATATTTTGTGGTTTTCAAACACAAGTCTTCAATATACTTGGTTAAGTTTATTCCTGAATATTTACTTCTTTTAGATGCTATAGTAAATTGAATTTATTTTTCTGACTTCCTCCTCAGATTGCACATCAGTGGTGTATAGAAATACTATTGATTTTTGCATATTGATATCATCTATTATTTCTAGTAGCTTTCTTGTGTATTTTTCAATGTTTTCCTGATATAGGTTCATATCATCAGTGAAAAGTAAAAGTTTTATTTCTTCCTTTCCTATTTGGGTGCCTTTTATTTCTTTGTCTAGCCTAATTGCTCTATCTAGAACTTCTAACACAATATTGAATGACAGTGTGACTGTGTACATCCTTATCTTGTTCCTGATCTCATTGGGAAAACTTTCAGTCTTTCACCATTGAGTACAATGCTAGCTACAGGTTTTTTCAAATAAGCACTTTACCATATTGAGAAAGTTTCCTTCTATTCCTATCTTTTTGAGGGTTTTTATCAAGAAAGAATGCTGTGTTTTGTCAAATGACTTTTCTTAATTAATTGAGTGGATCATATAATTTTTCTTCTTTAATTTATCAGTGTGGTTTATTACAGTAATTGATTTTCATATGTTGAACCACCCTTGCATACCTAGGGTAAATCCTACTTCATCAAGGTGTATAATTATTTTAAAGTGCTTTTGGAATAGGTTTCTAAGTTTTTTTAGTGCTTTTGCATCTATATTCATAAAGGATACTGGTCTGTAATTTTCTTTTTTCATAGTATCATTTTCTGGTTTTGTGTTTATGGTGATGTTCGCTTCTAGAATGAGTTTGGTTGCAATTTTATTGTTCACTTTCTTGGAGGAGCTTGAGCAAGGATGGTATTAGATTGCTTTTGAATAATTGGTTGAATTCACTTATGAAGCCATCTGATCCCTGGCTTTTTATCTTTGGGAGATTTTTATGACTGTTTCAATCTCTTCACTTGTGATTGATATGTTGAGGTCTTCTATTTCTTCCAAGTTCAGTGTATGTGGTTTGTGTATTTTTTGGAATTTGTTGACCTCATCTACATTATCTAGATTTTTGACATACAGTTATTTATAGTGTCTTCTTATGATATTTCTTATTTCTGTCAGGTCTGTTGTAATGTCTCCCTCTCATTACTGATTTTATTTATTTGCACCTCTCTTTTCTGTACAGTCTAGCTAAGTTTGTCAATTTTGTTGATCTTCTAAAGGAAGCACATGTTGGTTTGGTGGATTCATTCTATTGTTTTATGTTTTTGCTGTTGTTCTCAATTTCATTTATTTCTCTGCTGATCCTTACTATTTCTTTCCTTTGGCTTGGTTTGGAATTAGTTTCCTGTTTTATTTTCTAGTTTCTCCAGGTGTGCAGTTAGATCTTCAATTCTGTTTTCTGTTTTCTAAAAAAAAAATATTAAAGTATATCATTCATACATGAATATACATAAACAGTAACTATATAGTAAAAGTTGTGAACTTAAAAAGCAAACATGCATAAAATCAGACAGAGATCCCATACATCACCCCACCACCACCACCTTGCATTGTTGTGAAACACTGGTTACAAATAATGAAAGAATATCATCAAAACATTACAACTAACTACAGTCTACATCCCACACCTGGTGCACCCTTCCCCAACCCACTCCATCATTATTATTTTTAAATATATTTTTATTACAGAAGTTGTGATTTTACAAAACAACCATGCAAAATTCCCATACAACACCCCTTCACCAACACACTACACCATGTTCAACATTTGTTACAGATTATGAGATGATATCATCAGACTATTACCACCAAACATGTGCCATAACATACATAAGGCACACTTTTTCCACACATACCCTTTATCAACACAGTACTTCTTTGGCATTATAGAATACTACAGTGCTGCTGCCATCCACTGTCCACAGGTCACACCAATTGCACTACTCCCATGAATCTCTACACTCCCACCACCCTGCAATAGTGCTGTACATCTGCTCTAGCTCACAGAAGGACACTTTTGATTCTGTACCATCTTCTTTTTTAATGTAAGCATTGATAGCTATAAATTTCCCTCTCAGCCCTGCCTTTGCATTATATGATAGGTTTAGAAATGTTGTGTTCTCATTTTTATATGACTAAAAATATTTTCTTAATTATCTTGTAATTTCTTCTTTTAACCACTGATTATTTAAAAGTATGTTGTTTAATCTCCATATATTTATGAGTTTTCCCTTTTTTCATCCATTATTAATTTCCAGCCTCATTCCATTATGACCAAGAAAGTGTTTTGTATAATTTCAATGTTTTAAAATGTATTAGTGTTGTCTTATGGCTCAATATGTGGTCTATCCTGGAAAAGGATCCATGAATTCTTGACAAAAAAATGTATTTCCTGCTGTTTTGGTGAGCAATGCTTTATGGATGTCTGTTAGGACTAGTTCATTTATCCTATTATTCAAACTCTCCGATTCCTTATTTATCCTCTGTATATATGTCCTATTCAATACTGAGAGTGATGTATTGAAGTCTCCAACTATTATTGTGGAGACATCTATTTCTCCCTTCAGCTTTGACAGTATGCACCTCATGTATCTTGGGGCACTCAGATTAGGTGCATAAATGTGTAGTATAGTTATTTTTTCTTGTTGAATTTCTCCTTTAATTAATATATAATGACATTATTCATCCCATATAACAGTTTGCATTTAAAATCTATTTATTCTGATATTAGTATCACTACTGCAACTCTTTTTTGGATACTATCTCCATAGAATAAATTTTCCAACTTTTCATCTTTAACCTACTTGTGTCCTTATGTATGAGATTAGTCCTTTGTCAAGCACATATAGATGGATTATATTCTTTTATCCATTCTATCAGTCTATGTCTTTTGATTGGGAAGTTCAAGTCATTAACATTCAATTTTATTACTGTAAAGGCATAACTTACTTCAAATATTTTGTCCTTTGTCTTTCTGTTTTCATATCTTACTATTGTCTGTATTTCTATGGTATAATTTACTCCTAGTAATCTTCATTTCTACACACTTCTCCAAACCTCTTGCCCTTGTTTTTCCTTTTTCCTTTCAGGCTGCAGTACTCCCTTGAGTATCTCTTGTAATTTTAGTCTTTTGATAAAATATTCTCTTTTTGTTCTTTTGTGGTCTTTGAACTCACCTTCATTTTTGAAGGACAGTTTTTCCAGATACAGAATTCTTGGTTTGCAATTTTTCTCTTTCATTGTCTTAAATACATCATACCACTTTATTCTCACCTTCATGGTTTCTGATAAGGGATTAGGACTTAAACTTTTTGGGATTCGCTTTTATGTGATGCCTTGTTTTTTCTTGCTGCTTTCAATATCCTCTCTTTAACTTTGATATTTGTCAATCTGAATAATAAGTGTTATATTAGTGAGCCAAAGGGGTGCTGATGCAAAATACCAGAAATAGGTTGGTGTACATAAAGGCTATTTATCTGGGGTAGAAGCCCACAGTTACCAGGCCATGAAGCTTAAGTTTCTTCCCTTACCAAATTCCATTGCCACATGTTGGGACAAGACAGCTACCTATGTCTGCCAGGGTTCAGGCTTCTTGGGTTCCTCTCTTTCTGGGGCTGCATTTCTCTCCTGGCTCAGCACCTCTGTTTCCTCCACAAGGTCAGCTTTAGACTATGAGGCTCTCTAGGCTTTGCTTCTCTCCACAAGGCCAGGTGCAAACTCTCAGATGAATGGCTTGTCTCTATCCCAGGGCCTTCTCTCCTTCCTCATGACCAAGCTCCTCCATCTGCTCGCCTCCCCCACTCCAGCATCAAAACTCCAACATCAGTACTTCTCCTCTGTCCTTTGCCTTGCCTTTTATATTTTCTTCCTGCCCCACCAAGGGGTGGGTCTCAATCCCTTACTGGTATGGCCCAGTTAATGCACTAATCATAACTTAATCATGCCCAGATAAGCAGACCCATTTAAAAGCATGATCAAATATCTATTTTTGTAATTCATAATTACATCAAACTTCCAAATGGCTACAAATTTCTTAGGGAAGGTCTATTCTGAATTATTCTGTTTGGGGACAATTGCCTTATTTGGATGTTGATATTTATGTCTTCATAAGGGTTGGGAAGTTTTTGGTCATTATTTCCTCAAGTATTCTTTCTGCTCCGTTTTCATTCTTTTCTCCTTCTGTGAAACTGATAATGCATATGTTTGTTCATTTCACATTTTCATTCAATTCTCTGAACTCTGTTCCATTTCCTCCATTCTCTTCTCATTTTTCTCCTGTCGTTTCCAGTTCAATTGTTCTGTGTTTGAAACCACTAATTCTGTCTTTGAACAAATCAAATCTGCTCTTATGTGTCTTTAATGTATTTTTCATCTCATTCATGTCTTTTGTCCCCATACGTTCTGTTGCTTTCCTTTGCAGGCTTTCAAATTGTTCTTTCTGCTCACCCAGGGTCTTCTTAATAGGCTTTATGTCTTTAATCATAATTTTTTCAAATTTTAAAATTGATTTAGAAGAGTTGTGTGATTATCATTGATTAATTGTCTTAAATCCTTTATGTATTCAGGATATTTGGTTATTCCTTTGGCTGGGCCATCTCTTTCTGTGTCCTAGAATATCTTGAAATTTTTACTTGATATCTAAGCATCTAAATAATTTACTCTGATTGCCAGATTCTCACTCTAGACTATTTTTTTCACAGCTGTTCTTTAATATTTTGCTCAACTTATTCTAATTCTTTAAAATTGCCCAAATTGAGTTATTCAAAATTATGCCATGTACTCACTAATATGATGCAGATTTTCTTCCAGAAGATCTGATAAAGATTCTTTATCTGATAAACAATTCTTAAATTTTTTTTTTGACATGCAATTTTCAGACAGCCCAGCAATTGGTGCTCATTGGCTCAACTTTCCACCTAGATGATTCTTTTAAGCTCACTTTCCTTTGTTTTGGTCTGGCCAGAGCCAAAATTCAAAGCCAACTCTGCTGGCTGAATTCCCTGAAGAGATGTCCCCTTGACTCTTTCTCTTTTTTCCCTTGTGACAGCTGGCAAGAAGGAAGACAACTGTTCTACTCTCAGTCAGATGCAGTGGGCCAAGGGTTTTAATCCAGCTTAATATCTTGAGGTTGTGGGTTGGCAGCCCTTCCAGGCAACTGGAGGGTTTAAGTAACTCACTTTTGAAGTTTTGGATTCTTTGTGTCTCTGTCCCTCACCCTCCTGGGAGTTGTGTAATATGTCTTGTTCTGCTGCCCCCTCCCCAAAGCAGGTCCCTTGGATAGCTTTTTGCTCTATCTCTTTTGTTTTTGTGAAATAATTCAGCTATGCCTGTGTACTCCAATGCCATCTTCCTGGAACTCCTGTTTATTTTACTTTGATAGCTCCTGGCACTCAATGTAATTGCTGCCTCACCACTAAATGGATAAAAATTTAAGGACCAGAGAGCTGAGGAACTATATTTTATGGTTATCACTTAAAGATAATCAAATATACAGTGTGCAACTAAAGATTTTAAGATCAACAAAGAAAAAGTAAATGTCTTATCCATAGGAACGAGAGAAATTCCAAAAGCCATCTACAAAGAAAACCAGATGTTAGAGGCATAACAGTCAAAACCTTTTTTCTTAAATTAATTTAATTTTTATTGTGGGTAAAAAATCAAAATTTTCACAATACATACCAATATTTGTAAAATGATATATAAATATATATGCATATATGTGCATTTGCTTACAAAAATGTTATTTTATATATATATTAAAGAGGTGCTTAGATTACCTAAAATATTACATGGGACCTACCAGGATTCCCATTTTCCACACCTCCCACACCTCCCATCACATCCCACACAAACATCTCCCAAAAGTGTGGCCCCTCACCCTCAATGGACTTACACATCCTGGAGCCTTGCCATCAACCTTAGACCACAGTTCACATCATAGACCACACTCTCTCCCACACAGTTCTGAATGGTGTGTGCTGATTTAAAATGGCCTACATCCGTTGCCACAACGGCACTCAGGACAACCTCCAACTCCCTAAAAAGACCCTGTGTTTCAACTGCACATCCCCTCCCTGCCCCAAAAGTGTCCAGTGGCCACTGGATCCACCCCACTTTTATAATTTCTTTCATTGCTAGAATCACCGAATGTCTACAACAGAATACCATCAAGTCCACTGTAGTCCATAGTTCTTCCCCCAATCCTGAGGGGACTGGAATGGTGATGTCCACTCCACCTCAAAGTGAGAGAGGGGTTATATCCCATGGTGGGTGGAATGATCCTGCCTGCAGATTCAGGTCCTCTCCATTCCCTGGGCTGGCTATTGCCCATCGATTTCTCCTCGTCACATGACTAAACATATTAGGAAAACAATGAATGAATACTATGAGAACCTCAGAAAAAAGAGAGAAATTTTAAAAAGGAACCGAATATAAATACTTGCTGTTGAAGACCACAAGTAACTAAACTGAAAAATTCTATATATAATTCTAATTTTCTCTCCTGAGGACAAATGTAGTTTACAAACAATTCTTACTGTCATAGAAAAAAAGCTTCAAGTTTCTATTATGGACAAATATTTTTAATTATTGAAATTCTTATTAGAAACAAAATGTAAACATTGTAAAATTCCCAAATTGTCATTAAATGACAAAAAAATATTATCCAACTAAAGTGAGAAAATATTTTTACAACTCTGTGGAGAAAACCACAATTTATTTATTTTATATTATTTTGTTTGTCTACAATAGACTCATTTTTTATTTATTTATTTATTTATTTTTTATTGTCGGTAAAAATCAAAATTTTCACAATACATACCATTTGCAAAATAATATATTAATATATATATGCATATATGTGCATTTGCTTACAAAAATGTTATTTATATATATATAAATATATTTTAAGAGGTGCTTAGATTACCCAAAATATTATACGGAACCCACTGGGATTACCATGTTGCCCACCTCCCACACCTCCCACCACATCCCACACAATCATCTCCCACAATTGTGACCCACCACCCTCAATGGACTTACACATCCTGGGGCCTTGCCACCAACCATAGACCACATTTCACACTGTAGACCACACTCTCTCCCACACAGTTCTGAGTGGTGTGTGCTGATTTAAAATGGCCTATATCCGTTGCCACAATGGTACTCAGGACAACCTCCAAATCCCAAAAAAGCCCCTGCACTTCAACTGCTCGTCCCCTCCCTGCCCCAAAAGTGTCAAGTGGCCACTGGCTCCACCTCATTGTTATAATTTCTTGCATTGCCAGAATCACCATATGTGAACAACAGAAGACCATCAAGTCAACTCTAGTCCACATTTCTTCCCCTATAATTGAGGGGAATGGGATGGTGATGTCCACACCACCTCCAAGTGAGAGAGGGCTTATATCCCATGGAAATTGTGGGTGGGATGATCCTGCCTGCAGATTCAGGCCCTCTCCATTCCATGGGATGGCACTTGTCCATCATTGTCTCCTCTCCAGGTGACTTGGATGAGTCCATTGAGCTGTAGTGTAGGAGTTGCCACTCCACCGAGATTCCATGCACACCTGCACATAGGTAGGCCAGAGGCTCCAGTCTCTGGAAGTATACCTAAAAACTTTAGCATCACTTATAGGTTTGAAGAGAAGGGACTGATGAAGCATGTGCAGGAAGGACTTATTTGAATCTAATTCTGTCACTCTCAGGAGAACAGATTCCAAAAAAGAGCCCACTGATAAGGCATCAGTCTCTGGGTCTATCTCCACTTATATAGGACCTGGGTGTCTCCAGAGCTCTCAGGAGCCCCTCTGTGTGGGGTGATAGGCACTTAGATGTTCTATGAGCTCCTACTGAGGTGTGCATAAGAGTTACCTCTGGGATGAACTCCTGACTCTCTTTGAAGTCTCTTAGCCACTTGAACTCATTTGTCTTTACATTTTCCCCCTTTAATTCAAGGTCTTTTTCCAGGTGTGTTGCCAGTTGGCACTTGGTATTAATCCCTCGTTGCCACTGAGGCTCATCCCCGGGAGTCATGTCCCATGTTGGGGGGAATGTAATGAAATCATATGCTGAGTTTGGCTTAGAGAGAGGCTACATTTGAGCAACAAAGGGGCTCTCAGGTGGCAACCCTTAGGCACCCCACAGCTGCAGGGTAAGCTTCAAACACAAGAGCAAAGACTCACAAGGGTTGTCATCAATAAAAAAAACACATCAGTGGGTCATCCTCTTTTGACAGACACTGTCCCTGCACTCAGAGGACTATTGCTGCTCCCTTGGAGACTGTGGCAGAGCTCTCCAGGCTAGGAATTCAGATTCCTTCATTTATTGTGTGATTGTCCACCCATCGTGTCCATGCCCCATCTTTTGATCTTTTGAACGGTTTTGTATATATTTCATGTGTATTTGGATGAACAAATTCCCATGAAACCCCCCTCCCAGACACCCCCCACCAATAATCCCCTGCAGTACCCATTGTAACCGTTCCATGATCCAAATCCTCCATGAACATGTAGTCCATAAAATAATCAAATACACTTACAAGGAAAAAGAAACAAGTATGATAAGCTTACACACAAGAGACAAACATAAGGAAACTCAGGGGAAGAAATAAAAAAAGAAAAGAGTAGGAAAAAAAAAGAAATAATCAAACAAAAAAACAAAACAAAATAAAATATAATTAGCAGATTGGGACATTCGAAAAATAGGCAAAAAAAACAAAGGAAATGCCTTTAAAATATATATATATATATATATTCATTTTTTTCCTTTCTCTTTTCTCTTCCTTCCTTTCTTTTATCACTGAGTTATCGGATGTCTGCTGTGCCATGACACCTTTCCCCTTTTAATCCCCACTGTCTCCCAATTTTTCATTTAATTTTCAAAGAAGTTTTAGGTCACAGCAAACTCACATATGGAGTGCCAGAGACTCCCAGATACCAAACCACCCCCTCTTCCCCAACTCATATTAACCCCCCCTTTATTTTGGATGTTAGCATTGTAATAACTGTTATACAGATATCAAAATATAGCAACTAAACATTGTCAATGATTTACAGTATAGTTTGCATTTTAAATAATACAGTTTATTAATTTTGATGATAGTTACCATGTCCTCTTCCAGAAAAAAGAAGTAGAAGGAATATTACCTAACTCATTCTATAATGCCATTACCCTAATACCAAAACCAAATAAAGATACCACAAGAAAGGAAAATTACAGACCAATTTCTCTAATGAACCTAGATGCTAAAATGCTTAACAAAATACTTCCTAATCACATTCAACAACATATCAAAAGAATTATACACCATGACCAAGTGGGTTTTATCGCAGGTATGCAAAGATGGTTCAATATAAGAAAATCAATCAATGTAATGCACCACACAAACAGATTTAAAGAAAAAAATCACATGATCATCTTTATAGATGCAGAAAAAGCATTTGACAAAATACAGCACTCTTTCCTCATAAAAACACTACAAAAGATAGGAATAGGTGGAAACTTTCTGAAAATGATAAAGGGTATATATGAAAAACCCAAACCTAACATCATTTTCAATGGTGAAATCCTAAAAGCCTTCCCTCTGAGATCAGGAACAAGACAAGGATGCCCACTATCACCACTCCTATTTAACATTGTGTTAGAAGTACTTGCATGAGCACTGATACAAAAAAAGGATATAAAAGGCATCCAGATTGGAAAAGAAGTAAAAATTTCATTATTTGTGGATTACATGATCCTATACATATAAAGCCCTGAGAAATCTACAACAAGGCTTCTAGAACTTATAAAGGAGTTCAGTACTGTTGTAGGGTATAAGATAAAAAATCAGTAACATTTCTGTACAGCAATAATGAGCAAACTGAGGAGGAAATCAGGAAAAAAATACCATTTACAATAGTAAATAAAAGAATCAAATATCAAGGAATAAATTTAATTAAAGATGTAAAGGACTTATATAAAGAAAACAATGCAACACTGTTAAAGGAAATCAAAGAAGACTTAAATAAATGGAAAAATATTCCCTGTTCATGGATAGGAAGACTAAACATCATCAAGATGTCTATTCTATCCAAACTAATCTACAGATTTAATGCAATCTCAATAAAAGTCAACACTATATTTTTTAAGGAAATGGAAAAACTAACCACAAAATATATTTGGAGAGGCAAGAGTCCCAGAATTGCCAAAGATATATTGAAAAAGAAAAATGAAGTTGGAGGTATCACACTACCTTACTTTAAAACATACTACAAAGCTACAGTGATCAAAACTGCATGGTATTGGCACAAGGATAGACCTACTGATCAATGGAACCGAATTGAGAGTTCTGATATAGATCCTCACATATACAGTCAACTGATATTTGACAAGGCCACGAAGCCCACTCAGTTGGGAGAGAATGGCCTCTTTAACAAGTGGTGCTTGGAGAACTGGATATCCATATCCAAAAGAATGAGAGAAGAATACCATCTCACACCTTATACAAAAATCAACTCAAGATGGATCAAACATCTAAATATCAGAGCCAAAACCATAAAGACCTTGGAAGATAATGTAAGGAAGAAACTACAGGAACTTGTAATAGGAAATGGTTTCATGAACTTCACAGCCAAAGCACGAACAGCAAGAGAAAAAATAGATAAATGGGATCTCATCAAAATTAAAAACTTCTGCACCTCAAAGGATGTTATTAAGAAAATAAAAAGGCAGCCTACACAATGGGAAAAAATATTCGGCAACCATATATCTGATAGGAGCCTAAT
>JAKSZT010003973.1:350827-411484 GCA_026826555.1 Tolypeutes matacus
TTTTTAAGTATGGGAAATTGTGATCTTTAAATCTTGGAACCTGTGCCCTCACTGCCCTTTCCTGAGGTCACTACAAATTTCTGTGTTCTGTCTTTCCTGGTGATTGCTAAATTACCTTAGGGTCCTGAGAAATGCCGCCACCAAATAGCTGTTTTTACATATGAGTTGACATAGATTTTCCGTGACACTCAGAGTATCTAAATGAGAACATATCAGGGATTCTAACTTGTTATTCATTCCAAAATAAATACATTTCAAGCCAAATATTTAAATGTAGAAAATAAAGCTATAAAAAGAATAAAAAAGATGATGATAGCTAAAAATAGTAGATGTAGGAAAGGTTTTTAAAACCTGGTCATCCCATTTACTGATATCAAAATTTGAACTGTCAAAAATTGATATTTTAATTATTAAGGGAGTTAGTTAAGCTTGGAGCCATAGAGAAAGAAGTTCCTCCTTGGAGATATCTAGACAGAATTGCATAAGTTTACCAAGGAATGGCAATGAATGAACAGACCACTGTAACCAAGTTCTGTCATTTAGACTTGTGCTTTTCTGAGAAACTGAAGACATATTTTTTTCTTCTTTAAAAAAAATTATACCTGAACAGTATTCTTATAAATGATGTTGGACAACAGTATTGTTGAAAGACAAATCAGAGTTGAATTTGCAGAATACAGCATTTTATTCAGGACACCAATGTTTTGTTGCAGCAAAGAAAGCCATATTGAGGTAGGATAGAATAGCAACCAAAGGAGAAAGGGGCAGAAAAACCTAATAAACCACACAAACACCACCTGGTAAGAGAAACTCAAACAATGATCTGCTGACTAATATCCTGCTGAGTCACACAGGCAAGCCAGGAAGGGGCAAGTTACAGCACACACCCTACAGCTTATAGCACACACCCAAAGGCTGCATTATCAGAAGGCAGCCAGCAATGAAGAAAGAGACAAAATGGGCACCACCACCACCCACCACAAGCTTTCAGGTTACCTCATGGCTCCTGAACAGTGATCAGAGGCTAATCACTGCCAGTCAACATGTCCTGCAGAGGTCATGGACAGCAGTCAGAAGCCAGTCACCACTGAACAGCAACACCCATACCCTAAACGCCTACACTCCTAAATCCCCACATCCTTAAAGCTCCACTCCCCTAAGCCCTTGCTCATGAATGCAGACCCTAGAGCCATGTACCCCATAAAACAGGGAAACCCAGGGCAGAAAGCATGTGTTTCTACCTTGAGCAAGCCCAAACTTATATCTCAGTTGTGTTCTTCTCTTCCTTTACTTTACTTCCCAATAAATTCTCTACTTTCTTAATTAATGTGTGGATCTTCCTTAAATTCTTTCTCATTATAAAGCCAAGAACCTAGACACTTACTCCAATAACAATATAACTTGTAAGTACAGAAGTATCTTCAGGATTGTAAAACTGAAAGACAATTAGACATAAAAAGGAAGTTTGCTTGACTTCTATTGATTGGTGTGTCCACATTTAGGAACCAGTTTAGGACATGTGTGCTTTATTTTGTATTGGTTCAAACATAATGAATAAGAGGCTTGATTGACTATTTGGGTCAGTTGCCTTGGTTCGGATATTAAATTTCAAAAGTTATCAAGAGGTTTTTCTACCTCTGCTGCTCCCACAGTTCCCATGAAAAAGCTTGTGGTGAGGGGGGCAAAGAAAAGAAGCAGGTTCTGAAGTTCACTCTTGACTGCACCCACCCTGTAGAAGATGGAATCATAGATGCTGTCAATTTGAGCAGTTTCTACAAATGAATCAAAATTAATGAAAAAGCTGGTAAACTTGGTGGAGGGGTCATAACCATTGAAAGGAGCAAGAGCAAGATTACTGTGACCTCAGAAGTGCCATTTTAAAAAAGGTATTTGTAATATATCACCAAAAATATTTGAAGAATAATCTATGTGATTGGTTGAGAGTAGTTGCTAACAACAAAGAAAGGAATGAATTACTTTACTTCCAGATTAAAAGAGGAAGAAGATGAGGATTAAAACTCACATATCTTGGAATATTGTGTGAAAGTCCTTGAATAAAACTTGAAAACCCTACAAACAAAAAAAGATATCAAGAGGGAGTTCAAAGAAGAAGTAGGGTTCAGGATTCTTGGCTCTGAGTGGTCCCCAAGGCTTTCTGTATATAATCTTAGTATATGAATTTCACATATTTTCTTCATGTATTCTCCATTTGTGGTCTGTCATTGGTGAGCATGCAGTGTCCTCACTAAAATGCTTGAGAATATATTTTTCATGAGGATAATCATTTCCTGAGATTGTAGTCAAATATGATTCCTTCACTCATTGGGAAATGTCAATGCAATTCTATTTGAGGACATGCAATATACTGATTCTAAAGTTACCTGAGATTATATAATTTATTAAACTGAGAAATGCAGAAATTTGTTTTCTCTTGTCATTTTTCTACTGTTACATAGGTTCTTTTTCACATTCACCAGCACATATCACTCAACCTCAGTGGGACCTCAGTGGTGTTTTCTGAGGTCCAGCTGTTACCGGATTTCATCTAGGTTCTTTGACTATACTGCAGAAATGAATTTCAAAACCACGTTGGGTTAGTTAGGCCAGTAACTAATTAAGGTAGGGAAGGAGGAGAAATGGGAGAAAATAAAAGATCATGGGTCCCATAGAGAGGAAGGGCTGAAGAGGAAGGGCTGAAGAGTGATAAAGAAGGCTGGTTTATAGACTACCATTATAGATGAAAAATTCCAAGGTTTTACTTGTGTGTTGATCCATGCAGGGGGGACATGGTGAGAGCAAGGAACAGAAGCCAAGAGAGAGTGGGAGAGGTTTTTCACCTGCTTTTTAAACTATTATTACAACCCTTTGCTAATGGCATTGGAGGAGTCCCAGCTGTTTGCCATTTTGATTGATAACCCCACACATCATTCCCCTGCATGAGCCCAATGATAATGTCCATGGAGACTATCCAGGACTTCTCCTGGCTCCCAGATGGAATCTCATTTATGAATTTCTTCCAGTAGCCATCTTGGGGGTATCAATATCCAAGTGGACTTCTTGCCAAGTTCCAGATCCATCTATTGATTCCCTATTTTACTAGCTGGCTTCACAGTTGGATCAATTTCCTTTAGGAATAGGCTTATAGCAATTCATGCCCCTTTCATCAAATCTGCCCAGTATTCATGTGTATTAGTCAGCCAAAGGGGTGCTAATGCAAAATACCAGAAATGGGTTGGTCTTTATAAAAGGTATTTATTTGGGGTAGAAGTCCACAGTTACCAGGCCATAAAGCATAAGTTTATTCCCTCACCAAAGTCCATTGCCATGTGTTGGAGCAAGACATATGAGCAAGACATCTCTGAGCAAGATGTTTGTCAGGTTTCAGGCTTCTTGGGTTCCTCTCTTCCCGGGGCTGCATTTCTCTCCTGGTTTATCTCCTCTGGTTCCTCCACAAGGTCAGCTGTAGACTATTAAGCGAATGGCTCACTTCTCTTCTCCTGGGGCCTTCTCTCCAACATCAAAACTCTAACATCAAAACTGCCCTGTCTTTTGCCTTGCCTTTTATATTTGATTCCCCCTCCCACCAATGGGTGGGGCTCAATACCCTACTGACATGACCCAGTTAACACTCTAATCATAACTTATTCATGTCCAGATTAGCAGACCAGTTTACAAGCATGATCCAATTATATTTTTGGAATTCATAATTACATTAAATTTCCCAAAGGCTACACCTTGTTAAATTTATATTCCTAAATATTTTATCTTGCATAATATCAAAAGGTATGAGGTGATAAAGGGCTCTTTGGCCTCTTTGTCTCTCTTTATAAAGGTTGTCTCTAAATCTGTACTGCTTACTTCTGTTTACCAATGTAACATCTGCTTTATGTAATGTCTTTTTTTTTTATAAATATATATGCATTTATGTGTATTTGCTTACAAAAATGTTATTTATATATATATATATATACATATATTTTAAGAGGTGCTTAGATTACCTAAAATATTACACGGAACCCACTGGGATTCCCATGTTGCCCACCTCCCACACCTCCCACCATAAACCAGGTGGAGACAAGAAACCAGTATCATTAGGGGAATGATAGCACATTCCAGAAGTAAGAAATGGAAGGAATAAATTATGGAAAGCAGACTACAGAACTGAATTTGCTATGAACCTAAAAGAAAGAAGGAAAGTGTAAGATGTCAAATTACAGTTTATTTTATTTATTTATTTTTTTAAGTACGCAGGTCTAATTTATTGAGGAAGTGCACAGCCTTTTATAAGTAGGATGAGGGGTGGTGTAGGGGGTAGGGCATGAAAAAAGAGGAAGTACGTGTAAGGCATATATGGCAGGCTGGTATTGGGCACAGTTGGTTGCTAGGGAGGGTTTGCTATCTGTGGAAGGCGGGAAGGTTTCGCGCACGTGGGAGCAGGGTGAGCTACTTCCTCAAAGAAAGCTAAATATAGGATCAGGCTTGTTCTTTGTTGTCAGTTTAAAATTTTGAAACATTTTTCATTAAAGCTATCTAAATATGGATTTGATTCTCTTCATATTTGCCTATATATATGAAAAAAATTTTTTCATAACAAAAAATATAAGGACAAAAATGAAGTTGGGAACAACAAGAACAAAAAGAGTGGAAAAGAAACCCCTAGGTGAAATTTTCAAGATCCACAAAGAAACGTTTGTGTTGCGACTGTGACAGTTAGAAAGTAACATGTGATAAATATAACAAATGGAGACAGACTAATTGTATAAGAATTAATCAAATCTAGGGAAGCCCTGTGTCCACTTGGTGTCATACCTGGCCCTAGGAGCACCAAAGTCTTAAAAGAAAAAAGGAACTTTAGAGTAACCAATGAAATATTTTTAAGTGTTTACATTTACCCTGTATAACCTTCCTTTGTTCTTTGCCTTGTGGGAACTCCTTTCCAAATGTGGATTGGAAGCTGCCTCCAATTAACTGCTCAGTTAGACTCATCTAAATGATATCATGTAATACTTTATTTTACATATGTAACATTTGATCATGTATACTGTTTGGCCAGTTTTTAAATCCTAGTGCTGTCATGATCCAATCAGTATTCAGTTATTTAAATATTTTAATCTGCATCTAGTAACCAGTCTATTTTCTGTTTTTGGGGTCTTAATTTTATTTGTTTTGGGTTAATGGTTAGGATGAGTATATGCAAAGGGGCAGTAGAGAATGATATTTGGAATTAGATTATAAAAGAAAAAGGGATTTTCTAGTGATGGTTAGATCAATAAATATTAATATCTTTTCTCATGAAGCCTGTGTATATTTAATAGGAACAGCATTGTATTCTGCTGTTTGAGTAATATGAGTCATGGTACACATAAAAATCACCAACAATGACAAAAAGATCATTTGTTTGAGAACAAATAAAAAGTATCAGAATTAACAAATAATTTGGATTCAGAATAATTGTTTTGTTCTGATCAGACAGGTTTCACAGAGATATTCCATTGAGATGGTAGGAATTTGGTTTCTTAACTTAAGAATCACTTGGCTTCCCAGTGGGGCTTTTTATTATTAAAATAAGGCAGATTAAAGGCATAGGGACTGAGGGAAAATTTACATGATATCACACAGAGCATTGAAAAAAAACCTTGTAAAGCAGCTTTGTTTTCTTCATTTAGCAACCTCCTGGAGCTGACAATTATCACATTGAAAAGTAGAAAAGGAGCTCCCTCCCTATTAAGCCCCTGTGCCATGCATGCCAGGGGACTTATTAGAGGGCTACAATATAATAATTTAAAAGTTATAATTAAGAGGAAGAAATTACAGGCACTTGCATCTGCAGTTTGGATCTCAGGAGGAGAAGAGCTTGTTAAACATCCCTTGTGTTCCCAACTCAGCTTACCCTGGCTGAAACAGTAATGAAGCCCCGTGTTTACTTAAAGGGAATTTTGGAACGGTGAGAACAAAGAGAAACTTTGAGAAAAAGTTTTAGGTTTCTCTAGAATAATAGTCTACTCATTAATTCAAAGTAGTAGAATAGCAAAAGGAGCTCTTGTTGGTGCCATTGGGCTCATTTTAACTCTTATGTTTAACTTCCATGGGACTTTTATGTTTAACTACACATGATTGACCATTGGACTAAACTGATAAATCCAAAGGATGAGCTCATTTCCCTGACATGAACACTTATTTCAGTATCTTTAAGACATAAGTCTAGATTCATAATTTAACATTTAAAAATCATTGTGCCTATATCACAACATTTATAGTAAAATTGTACTAAATATTTTACTAAATATAATTGGGTATTTCTCTATTCAATTCTCTATGGCACAAGAAATTATTTGATTAAAGTTTGCATGTATTTTATTCATAAAGCCATCTCTAAGAAACAAAAACAAATGAATGTCTTCAATTTCATAAAGCATTCAATCAAGTCAGTGAAAACTACAAAAATACTAAGATATATTGGACTGGTTTGAGTTATTGAAGTCAAACTACTTCAATTTCTTTCCCAATGTTATTATCCTAGAGAAATTCCAGAATAAGACAAACTCTGATATCTATCACCTCTCTCTCTTTCCTGGTCTTTGATGACCATGCTCCTGCTCAAAATTATTTTTATCATTTTCAAATTAGTAGTTCACCTTACCATTTGCTTGATATACTTATTGAATTGAAACATGGCTTAGGTTTTGCACAGTTTACTTACTCCCATTTGTTCTTGTGTTGATTTAAAATACAATATTTCACTTTGATAAATGCTTAAGATAATATGATTATCAATATTATATTATTATAATAACAGATGTTTATAGAAATTTCAATATTCAATTTATTATAATTTTAAAATTAAAGATTTTTAACAAATGTTACCTCATTAGTATTTGTGGACCTTACTAAAGACTACAAATCCATAGCTGCTTAATATTCATTCACCACATTCTCTTGTCAGTCTCCCCATTTCTTAACCTTTCATATTTCTTATATATTTTATATGCTGGGAAAAATTTTAATTATCATTTTTAATTAGCTACATTTTCTTTAACTATAAAGTCTAGAGTATTTTCCATTTATTTTTTTTAATTTAATGAGTATATTTTATTTCCAAGACTTCTGTTTTTATTTTATATACACTTTTCTTCATCCTTCCTGATTTGTTTCATAATTTTTTGTTTTAAAATAAAACTAATGTTTTCATTTTATTACATGTAAAGTGGGGTGTGTGTCTATGAGTATATGCAGGTGCACATGTGTGTATGTGTATTTTTTAGACTCCTCTCATTTATAAAACTAATTCTGTTTTAAAAGTAGGGTTGGGTTATTTTTCTTATCATTAGATTTAACTATGTGCTTTTCAATCCTCTTTTAGATACATGTCAAAATTACAAGTATGAAATACTAATACTTTGAGTTTAATTTCCTTAAGAAATAATGATACATTGACATCCATATTTTCTGTTAACTGCTTATTCATTTCTTTTGCACATGTTCACCCCATTGGGTTGTAGGTATTTATTGATTCTAAATGGTTATATATAACCATTATATATATAGCTATATATCCCTAACCTTCATTTTCATTTATTTTTATATATTTTGAATTTTTAGAAGTTCCTCCTCACTAGGTTTGCAATAATTAACAAGCTATGACTCAATTTCCCCTGACATGCATTGAGGAAAAACAAGTCCCCACCCACCCATAGCCTATGTGCTTAAAGACATGGCACACGTGGAGATGGGAGTAATGTAAGATAGAGAGCTTCACTCCCTCCACATCAAAGCACTACCTGCTCCTCCAGCATTCCAAGAAAACATAATTCCCTAACCCACTACCCTCTAGCCATACAAGGGAAATTTTTCACCTCCAGGGCTTCTTATAGGTCCCTGCACCTTACTGAAACCCTTGAGCCCTCCCACCAACTATCATTTCCCTGCCTAGGAATGTACTGTATAAATTCAAATCCTTCCTTTCCAGGGGCAAACTGAAATCTATTCTTCAGGCCCCTTCCATTGGGAGAACTTCCCAATAAACTTTCTGCCTGCAATCATCAGTCTCCGTGTCCCAGTGAATGCCCCCTTTTCTATAACATTTGGTGCTGAAAACCTGCGACTGGGGTCACATTGAGACTGATTGATTGGTAAGGAATCTCCCCCTTGCTGCAGCTAAACACCCATCCAACACCAGACATTGAATCTCGGCTGGGTGAGTTAAGGGTTTCTCTGCCGGAAGATCCTGCTCTCTCTGTCTCCTTTTGCCATTGTCCAGAACAACTTGCTGAAAAATCCTAGTGCTAAGTCAATGATCCTCACTGTCTCTGAGAGCTATGGCAGGCGGTAGGCCTGCATCCTTGTGGGAAAAAAACCCTTTGCTCCAGAGATGTCTGGCTTTAAGCATGGTTTCCTGATTCCTTAGAGATTTCTGACTGATTCGGGGATGGCTGTATCACTCAGAATCTCCCCTGTCTTAGAGATCCTTAGTCTTACCCAAGCCACCTAAAATGGGGGATATAATTTAGGCTTCCCCAAAAACCACACCTCTGGGCTGTCTCCTTCATAACCTTAAAGCTCTGTACCCAGAAGGAGGCATCAGACCTATAAAGCTCTTTTTCTGTTCGACCTTTGTGTGGCTGCAATAGAAATTAGACAATGAAAATCAATGCCAGAGAATGGCACTTCCAATTTCCAAATTCTCTGAGACTTAGAGAACTTTATCCAGTGCAAAGGCAGATGGTCAGAGATCCCTTAGAGTCAGGCATTCCTTTTCCTTCCTTCCCTCCCTCTGCCAATCCTGCTGTTCCTACCAAATTCTTCTTTTACACCAGAAACCTCCGCTGGGAGAGCTTCTCAATAAATCTTCCTGCATGCAATTATCAGTCTCAGTGTCCCAGTGAGTACCATTTTCCCCAACATGACATCTCTCTTTTATATCCTCTTAGTTACAGAGAAATTAGGAGACTATTTCACAATTTAAAGTGCTTAATTCTTGATGTAGTTGATTTTATCTTGGCAAACAATTTGTTCCAATTTTTTATATTTTGTGTAAAAGTGGTCACTTAATGAACTACTTGAGAATAATATGTGTATAAATGTAGGTGAGTTATTCAAATCCTTTATAACCTTCATTTTTGTGTACTTGAGCTGTTTGTTTGTTTTTCCTCAACATTGTATGATGAACAATATATTATAAAGGGAAAAGTTGAAAGATAGTGAACACCCATATAAAAACCAGCTATGTTCAATGGCTAACTTTTTACTCTATTTGCTTTATCAAATATCTCTACATTCATCAAGGACTTTATCCAACCACCAATCTATCTTAATTTTTATCTATTTCATATTAAGTTTCAGAAATTGGTACACATCACACCTTAAACATGAATATGAGTATGTATCATTAATTAAATGTTTGGTTATAATATTTTATCTTATTTTTCTTTCCTGAGTACATAAAATTAAGGTTACCACTTTTTAGTTAAATACACTAATTTAAGTGTACCACTCAATGAGTTTTGACAAATGTATACCACACATGGAAAATACTGAAATCATCTCTGCAGGAAATTACTTCTTCTCACTCCCATTCCAGCCAATCTTTGCAAGTTCTACAGAGTCAAACACTGTTCTGACATTTAGTTTGCTATTACAAATATTGAAGTAATGAAACCCAAAAGTGTTTACTATCTTTATAAGGTTTATTTCACTAAGAATAATGTTTATGAGATTCATGCATGCTGTTGCATGTATTAACAGTTTAAAAAATTCAAACTTTGTTTTTTAGATAACTTTAGATTCATATGCAGTTGCTAATTATAATAGAGATCTTGTCTAAACTTTAACCAAATTCTCTCAATGATTGCAAAACTATAACATAATATCATAATCAATATAGTGACATTGGTAAAATCCATAAATCTTGCTCAAATTTCATTTTTTACTTGTTTCCTCTATGAATGCCTGTGTGTATGGTGTGCTTACTTTTTTTTTCAGAATGGAATAAAACTTTATTCTTTTAAAATTCCACACATAAAAGAGATGCTGAAAAAGCAATTGTCATCTGTGATAGAAATAGCAGAGCAGCTCTGTTTTTTTGTAGCTTAGCCAAGAATGTAGAGAAAATCTAGCAACACTTCCTCAGAATAATAATATCATTTCCCCTAATTCATTTGTGCTTTGCTTAGCACAAATTCATAAGCCCAGAATGTGTTGACAGGTTTAATGTAAAAACTTTGGTCACAAACTGACTGCTTTAAGTCTTTGGTCATCAAAATATACACCATACAAGCAACAGTTTGAAAATCACCAAATATCCTGAAGACTACAAGGGTGAGAAAACAGAGCACTAACAAATGCTTATTTGTTCATTAGGTACCTACTGCCAAATATAAAAACAGCAAACAGAGCAGAAAACAGGAAGGATTTCTTCCAGTTTTCCTGCATCTATTGGATGGCTTTATTCTCATTGAACTGCTTTTCAAATTTATATTCTTGTAAAGTCAACACTGACATGTTCATTGGGGCTGATCTTCAGAGACACTGTGTATTCTCTACACAAAATAAAATAATCTGTAAAGTGCTTGATTTTGAGAGATCTTCTGTCTGTTACCCTCCCACCCCCCAATGTCTTCCCCTCCCATCCCACCACTGGGCCTCAGGTGGTCAGGCTCTCTCCCAGCCTCTCTCAGCTACATCCAGGGTTGAGCAATCTGTGTTCTTACTTTTGTAGAATGATTTCATCAGCACAGATGACAATTGCTTTTTCAGCAATTATATTTAAGAAACATACTCTGTATGATTTAACTTTTAATTTTTTTTGATATTTGAGTTTTGACCCAGGATATGTTCTATCTTGAAGAATATTCCAAGGGCTCTTGAAAATAATATATATTCTACTATTGTCAAGTTAAATGCTCTATAAATGATGATTAGATCCTGTTTATTGGTGGTGTTATTCAGTTCTATATCTTTGCTAGTTTTATATTTAGTATTACTATCATTTGCAGAGAGGTAGATGTTGAAATTCTCAATTATAGCTGTGCATCTCTAATTCTACTTTAAGTTCTGTAAATTTTTATTTCATACCTTTTAAAGCCCTGTTGTTTGGTGCATATGCATTTAGGGTCACTGTCTTCTTCTTCTTTTTTGGTTCATCTTTTCCCCATCTTGTTTTATTCATGAGGTATATCACACTGCACAGATTTCTTATAACAATTGGTATTATATTTTGATTCAACCATGAAATAGGTTTTAAGAACCCATGAGAAGAACAATCCACTATAATTATGACTATTTTTACCCAAATCATTTTTCTTCTTAAATCTTACAATATTTAGTCTTAGAGTCCATGAACTCAAAATGACCTTTGTTTTTTTTTTTTTACTTTTTATAATTCAAACTTTAATTCAAATTCAAAACTCAAATAACATGTAAAAGGTAGCTCAAAATGTTATGGAAGCATTACTCCTAAAAATTTCTGTCCAAGCACTTTTATCTCATCAAATCTCAAGAACAAATTCAATTGTTCCTTGGTGTTTAGAATATACAGGTGAAAACAGAGTAGTTAAATTATATAGTAAAATTCTTCTTATTAACAAAGAAAATTAAGAGAAAAAATGTTTAATCATATTAATATCTCACAAAACAAATCCCATTTTCTTTTTTCTTTCTTTAGCATTAATATAATACCACCTTTTTTTTTGCTACAAAAACATTGCAATACTATTGTTAACTATAGTCTATGTTACATTAGTTATATATTTCCCATGTATTGCCACATTCTTAAAATCCTATAGTAGAAGAACATTACTATATTTATATTATTGATCACAATCCTCATCTTCTTCCAAAGCATCATTATACTTTCCCAATATTATCCTTCAGCAATCCCCCTACTAAGATTCAGGGTTTACTTTTAGCCCCTTAATATTACTTTCTAATTATCTTGCAAGAATCACAATACATAATGCACCAAAATCCCTAGACCTGCTTTTAGGATAAAAAACATGAAGGTTATGTTGATACTAAATTGGGAGTGATCATGAACAAATCTAAAGGTGAGATCCAAAAGGTTAGAAAGGAAGTTTTTCACACCAATACCCAGACCTGCCAGAACCAGTTGTCTTCATCCAACCATCTGGTATGCTTTTAAATTAAACAGGAAAAAATAATTTGCTCATAAATGTATCTTGGGTAAAGGCACCATACCAATTTAATGAAGTTACTACTAACTTATCTCCCTCCCTACTCCAGAGCCTTCAGCATCTACTCCCACACATATATCCAGACTTTGCCTATATAAATTAGCAACATCTTGCAGCTCCTTTTGATTACAAGCCCTCTTTTCTGGGTTTCAATTTATAATTTTTCTACTCCCAACCTGGGTTCATTTTGGGGTTTGACTCCACTTGTGGGTTAGGAACAATTATGTGGCTTTGAATATGGGTCATGAAGAGAGTTGACATACTTTTGCAAACTGCAGCAGTTAATGTCCTTATTACAAACAACTAAGGTTGTTTGAGGTAGAAATTGAATCTATTATATTTATTAGCTAACTCACCAAGTTAAGACTGAGCTTACAAAATTACTCCCAGAACAATACTCTACCCCAAAGAGAAAGCAGCCATCACCTCTGCAACCCCAGAACTATGATTCTCCTGCCACTACTTTTTTAATTAGAGCTCTACTGTTGTGCAACAAATTACCACAAACTTAGAAACTTAAAATAATGAACATTTATTATCTCACAATTACCATGGGTCAAGGGTCAGGTCACAATTTAGCTGGTCCTCTGCTCGGGGTCTCACAAGGTTGCATTTGTGATGTTTGTTAAGTTGCATTCTTATGGTAGTAATTGAAGTTGGTGAGAGTCCTCTTCCAAATTCACTCATGTTTTAGCCAAATTAATTTCCTTGAAGATTTCTGTCAGAGCACCTTAGCTTCATACTGGCTAGCAGCTGATAGTCACTCTCATGAGGCCACCCTTAGCTCCTAGAGGCCACCCCACATTTGGCTGCCATGTGCCACAACATAGCAGTTTGCTACTTCAATGTCAGTAGGAGAGTGTCTCTCTCCACAAAAGGGTCCAGCCACTCTTTTAAGTGCTAATTAAGACAGGACCTATCAGAATAATCTCCCTTCTGATGAATAAAAAATTAACATCTCCTTTAATTATCTCCGTAAAATCACCTTTTCTGTGTAATGTAACCTAATCAAGGAAACGACAGCCATCAACTTTGCATATTCTGAAAGTCACATCTTATGCCCACAAGCAAGAAGAAATTATGAAAGGGGCTGACTCATTGAGCATCACTTTAGAGAATATCTTCCACATCACCTTTGCTAGAAAAGAGATGCCCTGCACCCAGTCTAAATCTTCATCCTCATTTCTAAATCAAAGTATTTGGTTGCTGGTTTTGATTGGTGGAATATAGATTAAATGGTTGTACATTAGCTTCAAGGGAGGTTAGATAATGTAGGTTTTAATATTAAAATTTAGGAAGGCATGACTATATCTGTAGAACTTATCAAAATATATATAAGGTGTTCAAAAATGGTGATCTGTCAGTAATGACTGGTATCAATCATAAATGTAAGTTATGTTAGGATCAATAGACTTGTCAAATATATTAAAAATTCCTAGTGTGTAAGTCCAGAGTTAATTGTGGCTGGAATGTTTCTGCTCTGTGTTTATTTTCAGGGATGCTTGGGGCCATGATTGGGCAACTTGACCAGAGAGGTATAAAAGACCCTTCCTCTGATGAGGCTATGACTTCTCTGAGACCAGGATAACTCACTTGTGTCATGGTGGTTCATGATTTGAAGATAAAACACATGCTTTGTGATTGAAAAAGGTCTTTGGAAGCTGAACTTCACTTGTTTATAGTAAAGGCTGCACATTTGGTAGAGAATCTCTAATAGAAGCTAACCTTTGCTTAAGTTATGTAGTCTACTGTCATTCAAAATGATTGATCTGGGTTGTTGTTGTTGCTATTTTTTTCCAGAGGTAATACTGGTGAATTGAATGGTGATAAGATGGGGACAACCTTTGAAACTTTCTGCACTATTTAAACCTTTGGGGTTGGCATAATCTCTGGAAATCTAGCAGGGATATGATACTATTTCTGATATACATTCTTGGCTAATGTGGATTATCCAAAGAGCTACACTTTGGATATTCATATCATCAAGGCTTAACATCATAGGTAAGAGAACCAATATGAGGAATCTTTCAGTTCCTAGATGCATCCATCTCAATTACAATTTCAGGGATTAGGGAAAAGACCACTTGATAGGTCTGTGGACATGGATCCACTTGGAGACATTTTGGGCCAAAACTATGTGTTTTTTACCTGATCTGATAAGTCCCCATAGTAATATGAAGAATGGATGCTGTTTCATGTCCCAGAAATCAGTGTTTGCTCATACCTTGTAAATATCCCTCAAAGGAGTTAGATATTTTTATTTCCCCAGTGTACAGTTACTCCAATAAATGGTTATAAGATCATTTGGAGAAAGAATGAGGGTAATATTGTTGAATACTTTTGTGAAATTGTGGGACCTTCCTGAGGGTGCATGGCTTCTCCTCAGTAGATGGACTCTGAAGCTTAGAACTGGTTCATAAATGGAAACTTGCATGTGATTGTGGATTTCCTTGGTGGCATCTGACATAATCTGTCTGCTCCTATATTACTCTTCTCACTTGCTTGTCATTATTAGTAAACTAATACCTCATTGGCTGCTTTTCTATCTCCTTCTTAAGAACACTGAGGTAAATTAGGCATCAGTACAGATTCCTATGAATCAAGGTATTCAGGTTGCCACTATGGCCTTAATGCCCATTACAGTAATTAAGTTCACGTAGCACTTGCCTATTAGACATAGTTTTCTGGCTTCAGTTATACCAGGCTCTCACTATCCCCACTGACTCTAAGTAACCCAGTGCCATGATAGCATCTCTTTCCATCAACCCTGCCTACAGAGGACAGACACCCTGATCTTCTCAATGACTCCACTACTGTTCTCATAAAATGAATTCCTTAGTATGTTATCAAAGGGATGGTCCCTGGAGAACATAATTTGATGGTGGGTACTATAATCACAAACACTAGGCCCAAAAGAACATACACACTACTTTTAGCATCCCTTTCTCAGTACTCTGCAAGGCAATACTGGCTACTCTATTTCATTTACTGTATGCATCTATTGTGTCCTTGTAAGTATATAGAATGTTTAATTATGGGACAGTGCAATCATATCAATCATCTATCCTCTTCCTCACTCCATACCCTCAAGATCCACTCCTTTCTTATCAATTTTAATAATACATATTAATAAAACAAAAATTCATACAAAGTGTACAATCACTGGTATTCAGTGTAAGCACAGAGTTGTGCATTCATCACTTCAAACATTTTTAGAACATTTTCATGATTCTGGTAATAATAATAATACTAAAAATCTAAAATCAACCAAACAAACAAAACTCATCACGTCTCAATCTCTCTGTGCTTCCTTAGCTGTACATAGCTCCTATTCTGCTTCCTTCTCTCTGGTATATTTGTATTTATATTTTGTAAAAACAGTCTTATATAATCAATAACATACATATTCATATTTTACATGTGCTTTCACAATGTTATATAGTCCCTTGCTACATTTTTAAAATTTTATTTTAGTAATTTAAATGTCCTTAGGCTTTCCCTTCCAACCACTGTCATACCCATATTAGAGCTCTGCTAGTCACCAACAATAGGATGTGTTCTCATTATTTCCATTTATTACCAAGTATTTACAAACAACCTTTTAAGCAATTCTGCACTGATTAACCATCAGCTTTCCATTCTCTGCCCTCATTCTATTTTCTGGTCACCTATATTCTAATAATTAATTCCATGAGTTTATATATTTATTTTATAATAGCACAATCATACAGTATTTTCCTTTTATGTCTGGCTTGCATCACTCAACATGATGTTCTCCAGGTTCATCCATGTCATCATATCCTTCATGATTTAATTTCTTCTTATCAGTGTATAAAATTCCATCATGTGTATACACCACAATTTGTTTATCCATTCATCAGTTGATGGGGACCTGGGATGTTTCCAACATTTGGTTATTGTGAATAATGCTGCTATGAAAATCGGTGTGCAGATATCTATTTGTGTTACTGCTCTTGGTTCTTCTGGGTATAGCCCTAGCAATGGTATTGCCAGGTCCTCTACATTCAACTTCCTTAGGAACTGCTAAACATTTCTCAACAGTGGCTAAAGCATTCTACATTCCCATTAACAGTGAATAAGCATTCCTATCTCTCCACATCTTCTCCAACATTTACAGTTTTATGACTTTTTATTAGTAGCCAGTCTAATCGATATGAAATGATACTTCACTGCAGTTTTGCTTTGTATTTCCCAGTGAAGTTGAACAATTTTCCATGTGTTTCTTCATCACTTGTATTTCTTCTTTGGACAATTGTCTTTTCAAGACTTTTGACCATTTTTTAATCGGTTTGACTTTTTATGTTGAGTTGTATGAACTCTTTTTATATCATGGATATTAAAACCTTATCAGATACGTGATTGCCAAATATTATCTCACTTTGAGTAGACTGCCTTTTACCCTTTTGACAAAGACCTTTGAGATGCAAAAGTTTTTAATTTTGAGGAGGTCCCATTGTCTAATTTTTTCACTTTTTGCTCGTGCTTCTGGTGTAAGATTTACTACCACTTACCATAAGAGCTTGAAGATGTTTTCCTAAATTTTCTTCTGCGAGATTTATGGTTGTTGTTTTTATATTTAGGTCCTTGATCAATTTGAGTTGATATTTGTATAAGGTATGAGATAGGGGTCTTCCCTTTTCTTTTGTATATGGCCATCCAGTTTTCCCAGCACCATTTGTTGAATAGGCTGTTCTGGCCGTGCTGAGTGGGCTTAACAGACTTGCCAAAAATCACTTTACTGTAGATGTGAGGGTCTATTTCTGAGTTATCAGTTTGGTTCCATTAATCAATCTGTCTGTCTTTTTGCTAGTACCAGGCTGTTTTTACCACTGTAGCTACATAACATGCTTTAAAGACAGGAAGTGAGAGTCCTCCAACTTCATTTTTCTTTTTAAAAATATTTTTGGCTATTCAGGGCTAGTTACCCTTCCAAATAAATTTGATTACAGGCTTTCTTAATTATGCAAAAATGGCTCTTGTGGTTTTTATTGGGATTGTATTGAATCCGTAAATCAGTTTGGGTAAAACCGACATTTTAAAGATATAGTCTTCCAATTCATGAACACTGACTGTCCTTCCATCTATTTAAGTCTTCTTCAGTTTCTTTTAACAATGTTTTGTAGTTTCATGAATACAGGTCCTTGTTGTCCTTGGTTAAGTTTATTCCTAAGTATTTGTTTCAGTCGCTATTAAAAATAGAATTTTTAAAAATTTCCTCCTCAGATTGTACATCAGTAGTGTATAGAAACACTGTGGATTTTTGCATTTTAATCTTGTACCCTACCACTTGGCTGAACTCTTCTATTAATTCTAGTAGCTTTTTAATGGATATTTCAGATTTCTAGATATAGTATCACATCAGTGAAGAGTAAAAGTTTTACTTCATCCTTTCCTATTTGGGTGCCTTTCATTTATTTATCTAGCCAAATTGATCAAGCTAGAAATTCTAGCACAATATAGAATAATAATGGTGACAGTGGGCATCCTTGTCCAGTTCCTGATCTCAGTGGAAAAGTTGTTCATCTTTCACCATTGAATACAGTGCTAGATGTAGATATTTCATATGTGCAAATTTACAGTATTGAGAAAGCTTCCTTCTACTCCTAATTTGTGGTGTGCTTTTATCAAGAATGTGTGCTGGCCCACCAACCTCAATGTGGTGGGAAGTGTGGGAGGTGGGCAACATGGGAATCCCAGTGGGTTCCGTGTAATATTTTAGGTAATCTAAGCACCTCTTAAAATATATGTATATATATATATATATATATAAATAACATTTTTGTAAGCAAATACACATATATGCATATATATTTATATATCATTTTGCAAATGTTTGTATTTTACCCATAATAATAAAAAAAAAAAGAATGTGTGCTGTATTTTGTCCAATGCCTTTTCTTCATCAATTGAAAGGATCATGTGATTTTTTCCTCTTCAAATTATCAATGTAGTTTATTATACTAATTGATTTTCGCGTGTTGAACCACCCTTCCGTACCTGCAATAAAATCCACCTGATAGTGTTGTATAATTCAGTTTGCAAGTATTTTGTTGAGGATTTTTGCATCTATATTCATTGGGAAGTTTGGTCTCTAGTTTTCTTTTTTTGTAGTATCTTTTTTTGGTTTTAGTATTAGGGTGATGTTGGCTTCCTAGAATGAGGTTGATACTGTTCTTTCCTGTTCAAATTTTTGGAAGAGCTTAAACAAGATACTTACTAGATCCTCTTTGTAAGTTTGGTAGAAATCATCTGTGAAGCTCTCTAGTCCTGAGTTTTCATCTTTGGGAGGATTTTGGTGCTGTTTCAATCTTTTCACTTGTGAATTGTTTGTTAAGGTCTTCTATTTCTTCTAGAGTCAGGGTAGGTGGTTCATATGTTTCTAAGAATTGGTCCACATCATCTACATTTTCTAGTTTTTTGGTATGCAGATGTTCATAGTATCCTCTTATAATCTCTCTTATTTCAGCAGTATTAATGGTAATACCATGCCTCACATTTCTGATTTTATTTATTTTTATCTTCTCTCTTTTGTCTTTGTCAGTCTAGCTAAGGGTTTGTTGATTTTGTTGATCTTCTTAAGAACTAACTTTTGGTTTTGATGGTTCTATTTTTTTGTTCTTGATTTCTTTTATTTCTGCTCTGATCTTTACTATTTCTTTCCTTTGACTGGGTTTAGGATTCATTTGCTGTTCTTTTTTTATTATTACAATTTTTATTTTATTTTTTTAAAGAAGCTTTAGATTGCATAAATATTACATCAAAATATAAGGGATTCCCATAAAACCCACACCCTCCCCCTCCCACACTTTCCCATATAAACATCTTTTATTAGTGTGGTACATTTGTTACAACTGAGGAAACATATTGATGTATTGTAAAAAACAAAGGACTATAGTTCACATAATAATTTACACTTTTGTCTGCACAATTTTATAGGTTTTGACAAAATGTATATTGGCTTTTATCCATCATTGCAATGTCATGCAGGACAATTCCAATATCTCAAAATGCTTCCATGTTGCACCTATTCTTCTCTCTCCTTCCTGTTCATTATGTTGGTTCAGCCCTGAATCTTAGCAGAATTGCAACAACTTCTCACCAAGTCATTGTACTTACCCCAGACAGCTAATAACAAAAATTTGCTGTTCTTATAGTTCCTCCAGGCATGCAGCTAGAGCTTCAATTTTAGCTACCTTCTTTATAATGTGAGCTTGAAGGCTATATATTTCCCTCTCAATAGTGGCTTTGTGGTGTCTCATAGCTTTTGATATGTTGTATTCTCATTTTCATTCATCTCACAATATTTGCTGAATTCACTTGCAATTTCTTCTTTGACCCACTGATTATTTAAGAGTGTGTTGTTTAATCTCTATATATTCATGACTTTTCCCTTATTCTGTGCTATATTGATTTCCCATAATACTACTTTCTCTTCCCTTTCATGGTTTTGGATGAGAGGTCAGCACTTAAGCTTATTGAGGTTCCCTTACAGGTGATGTTTTGATTTTAACTTAATGCTTTCAGAATTGTCTCTTTACTTTTGATATTTGTCATTCTGAATAATAGGTGTTTCCAGGTAGGTCTATTTGGATTTATTCTGCTTGGGGTGTATTGTTCTTCTTAGATATTGATATTTATGGCTTTCATAGGGGTTGGGAAGTTTTTAGTCATTTTTTCCTAAAATATTCTTTTTGCACATTTTCCGTTCTCAGCTCTTTGGGACACCAGTAACACATATGTTTGTGTATTTCACTTTGTCTTTAATTCCCTGAGACACTGTTCCATTTGTTACATTCTCTTCTCTTTCTATTCTCCTGTCTTTTCCAGATCCAATGTTCTGTCTTCGAAATCAATAATTCTGTCTTAAAGCAATTCAAATCTGCTCTTACGTGCCTCTAATGTATTTTTAAGCTTCATCCATCTTGTCTTTTATTTCCATAAGTTCTATTAATTTCTTTACAGACTTTAAATTGTATTTTATTCTCACCCACTGTCTTCTTTTAATATCCTTTATCTCTTTAATAATATTTTCTTTGAATTCATTGAATTGATTTATGAATGTGGTGTGATTATCATTGATTAATTTTCTTAAATTCTGTATCTCTTCAGGATATTTGGTTTGATCTTTTGGCTGGGCCATCTCTTTCTTTTTCCTAGCATGGCTTGTCATATTTTGCTGATGTCTAGGCATCTGAATATGTTGGTGAATTTACTCTGATGGCCAATTTTTCTCTCTTGCCTATTTTCTTCACAGCTCTTCTTTGATATTAGGTTCAGATTCAACATATTCTAAGTCTTTAAAATTACCCAGCTTAAATTGTCAAAGTCATGCCAAAGACTCAAAGGGGGCACTGATTTTCTCCCAGAATTTAGAGAATTGAGACCCCAAAATCCATTTTTGTCCATGCAATTTCCTGACTGGCCAGCAGATGGAATTTGTCATTGCACCTTTCCCAAGACAGGAAATCTCCATTTTCCTTTTTATGGTCTGGCAAGAACCAAGATTCAAAGCAGTCTCCACTGGCTGATGTCAATAAAGAAAAGCCCCTTGACTTCCCCTCTCTTCCCTTATAACAAGTGACAGGTAGGAAGATGTCTGTTCCCTCTCATTCAGCTGCAGTGTACCAGACGTTTTATCCCAGCTTAATATCTTGGGGGTGGGGGAGGGAACCATTCCCAGCCACCATAGGGGTTTGGTAATTTATGTTTGTTGTTTGGGTTCTTCATCTGTCTGTCTCTCACTCTCCTGGAAGTTGTATAGCACTGTCCTTGTCTGCTGAACCCCAAATCAGTTCCCTCAGAAAACTTTTGGGTCCTTCTCCATTATTTTTGTGAGAGAGCATAGCTCTGCCGGTCTAATCTGATGCCATCTTCCCACAATTCCACCCAACCTACCTTTAATTTGGTATTCTTTTATTTATTTTAACAATGATTTGTAATTTTCTGTGTGCACGCACTTTCCATTCCTTCATTATATTCCCAGATAGTTGATTCTTTTAGTTGCTTTTTAAATGTGATTTTTGTCTTGGTATCTTCTTGTAATTTTTCATTGGTTATTTATATAAAAACCACTGATTTGGGGTGTTGTTCTTATGCCCCAGGACTTTTCTGATTTCATTTATTAGCTCTAAAAGCTTTGTTGTGGATTTTTCAGGATTTTTTATATATGCGATTTTACTATCTGCAAATACGGAAAGCTTTAATTATTTATTTTAAAATCAAATACCTTTTATTTCTCTTTCAAGACTAATTTATCTGGAAAGAACTTCTCATGCAATGTTGAACAACAGAGGTGACAGTGGGAAAGCTTGTTTTATTCCTGAAAGTAGAGAGAAAGCCTTATTTTGTGTTTATTTGATTTTTTTTTTACCTTGTACTACATTATGTACCATCTCATTTCCATCTGGATATATTTTTCATATACTTTCTTTGTGGTTAACATGGGGTTAAATTTAAACTCTTAAATATATAACAATCATACTTACTTTGATACCAACTTGATTTCAATAGCATACACATACACTTATCCTCTATCCCTCTACCCCCCAACAATTTTTGGTGATTGTTACCAATTACATTTTTGTATGTTGTATATCCAAACCATAGCTTAATCATTATTTTTTATTCATTTGTATTTTATCACCAGTAGGATATAAGAAGTGGAGTTCCATTACAAAAAATACAATATAATAATATTGGCATTTATAATTATACAAATGGTTATTTTTACTGGACGTCTTTATTTCTTTATGTCTAGTGTTCTTTCCTTTCACACTGAAAAACTCCTTTTAGCATTGCTTGTAGGAAAGGTCTTGTAGTGATGAACATCCTCAGCTTTGTTTATCTGGGAATACCTTAACCTTTCCCTCATTTTTGAAAGAAAGTCTCACTAGATATAAAATTCTTGGTAGTTCTTTTCATCCAGCATTTCAATTACTTCAACCTACTGCCTTCTTGCCTTCATGGTTTCTGATGGAAAATTGGCACTCAAATCTAATTGGGACTTGCTTGTATGTAACAAACTGCTTTTTTCTTGCAGCTTTCCAAACTCTTTCCTTATCTTTTGAATTTGACAGTTTGAGCAATATATGATGGAAGATTTTTTCTTCATGCTTTTCCTCCTTGGTGTTTTCTGGGTTTCTTGGATGGTTTTTTAAAAGTAAGTTTGCAAAGTTATCTTTAATTATTTATTTGAATATTCCTTCTGCCCATATCTTTTTTCTACTCCTTATGGGACTCACAAAGTCATATACTGTTATGCATGATGGTGTTCCTGATGCAGCAGGTTATTTTTGGTTTATATAATTTTTTTTTCTGTTCCTCATCTTGTCTTCTTTCAAATTTTTTGTCTTAAAATTTGCTGTTCTTTCTTCTGCCAGCTCCAGTTTGCTCTTGAAACCCTTCTGGGAATTTTTCATTTCAGTTATTGTGGTCTTCAATTCCAGTAGATCTGTATGGTTCCTTTTTAAAATTTATTTCTCTATTAAGATTCTCATAGAGCTCATTTATTGTTTTCCTGATATCCTTGACTTATTTCTCTTTTTTCTTCTTAATCTTTTTGAACAATTTTAAAATATATATTTTTAAAATCTTCATTCTTTGTGTCAACAGTCTGGTTTTCTTTGTTGGTGTTTTTATCCTTTTCCATTTGGTGGGCCATTTCCTTTTCTTTGTTTGCTTTGTACTCTCTTTATACACTGTACATTTTAATACCTTAATAACTCTGTGATTTATTCCCTGAGATGACTTTCTTGATTTTGTAACCCACTGGTGATAAGACAGAGTTTTCTCATGTCAGCCATCTTATCAGAAAAATCTGTCCATAGGTGAATGCAAAGTGCTTGGTTCTCCCTGTGTTTTCAGGGCCAAAGTCTTATCATGAATTGTCCTTGATAGTTGTTTTTGAATTCCTCTGTTTACAGGAGTTTGAATGCTCCCTCATTATTTTCCAGTATACACAACTTCTCCCTATTTTTGGTATTTAAAGGAGGTAATCTTTTGCTCCCAGTTGTCTGGCTCGTTTATTCCTTGCTTTTGTTGTCATCTCCATCTACTTTCACCTGGAGAAGAAATACTAGGAAAGAGTGGTAACCTGGAAAGGTCTTTCCCAAGTCAGTATTTCCCCATCAGCATAAGGCTAGGGACCCAGGAACAGGCCATAAACCCACTCCAATCTGCCCTATGGAGGGTTCAGGAAGGGTGTCAGAAGTTTTTTCCACAGCTCCCTAAAGTTGCACTTTCTTGACCTGTCCCACAAATTAAGTCTTTGAACTCTTTCAGCAGTCCTGTGGAAGTATATCTTCTTTAAGTCCTCTCATCAGCCTTTGGGGAATATATTGGAATAATACTGTCACTCAGAGTAATGCCACAATCACTAAAAAAGCCATCATCAATAATCATACATACTAATCCCTTTTCTTGTGGAAGTTGATTTTTGGCCCCCTTCTGACACCAGGGAGCTAGTCAGGGTCATGGCCCATAGCAGCGTACTGCAAGAGTCAAGGATGGGAACCAGTAACCAATGAACAGAGAGTGATTTACTAGTCTTTACGGTAATTTACAAGCCTCCTCCTACTGTTCTTCCCTCAATGCTGTAAAGTGTTCTACTGGACTCTAGAGTTTTGCAATAGATGTTTAAGACATTTCATGCCTGTTTAATAGTTGTTTCTGTGGAGAAACATAATCCTGGAGCCTCCTACTCCAGCATCTCCCCACAATTCTCCTCTTACATAATTTTGAAGCTGTGTAATTATTGTCTTTGAATTATTTCCAGGGTATTTAGGTGTTTATAGAAGAAAGGAGCAGACAAAGGGAGGAGGTGAGAAAATTAAGCCCATTAAGTCCAGGAACTGGAAATTGATCTATTGATTTTTGAAAGAAGGGGAAAATAGATGTAATTCAAAGCTCTTGTAACATGTGAAAGATATATAATTTTTCCTATCAGATATGTGCATACTGTAATGATTGCTAAATATTTTGGTAAAATAACTTTCTTTGCCTTCCCATTTCTAAATAATATATTACTAATCTGATAGTAATATCATTCCAGTGACATTATTTTTCTACTTTTCCAGCTTACCCTTTTAAGTTATTTTCAAAACGTCTTTGCAATTTCATTTTAGAGGGATCTTTAATAATTATGGATTAGATTTTGTTTATTTTTAAATGAAATATGAAGGTCATCCATATTTGGGGTGGTTAAATGTATCTCTAAGGATGACCTTAGTACAAGCAAAGTTGTATTCATCTGAGGATTTATTGAAAAAATATAATATATATATGATATCTGCTATAATTTTGTAGCATTAATTTACAGCAGTATACTTAAAAACATCTGCTTAAGTTTGCCACAAAATTGCCAATGCAAAGTACCAAAATTGTGTTGCTTTTATAAAGGGGATTTATTTGGGAGTAAGAGCTTACTTCTCCAAGTCCATGAAATGTCCAAATCAAAGCAACAACAAAGATGCTTTCTCACTAAAGTAAGTTTCAATGTGGTAAAGAAAGATGCCTGATGATCTCTTCCAAAGTCTCTGCTTGTCCCCCAGAATTTACCATCTCCTGGTACTCACTGAGGGCAACCAGGCATAGAGATTGTTTTTTACTGGGCCTCCTCTCTCAGTCTTGGCTGTTCTGCTTTCTTCCCAAGTTCAGCTGTGGTCAATCAGGCATATGGTTCATCTCTCTCTTGGCCTCAGCTAGTTGAGCCTCTTGGGGCTTCTCTGAGCTCAACTGTGAGTGAATCTATAGTCCTTTCTCTCATATTGCAGGATCAAATATGGCAGCTTCCTTTTCTTCTGTGTGTCTGTCTCCCTTTGTGTTTCTGTTTATATCAGACACAAGAGGGCAGAGACTCAATCTCAGTCATGCTTCACTGATGCAGTCCAATCAAAGGGATCTGGCACTGACAGGAATTGAGTAGTTCAAAAACATAATCTTGTCGTTTTGGAATTCATGAAAGAATTTAAAACTCACACCACCCAAGTACTCATCAATAGAAAACCATTGAATAAATGTGCACACAGTCAGTATTATGCAGCTATCAAAGCTCATGAGTGAGATGGAGTCAAGAGACAGATGTCTCACTTCACTCCCAGAAAAAATAGCTAGAGGACAGGCAGAAAGTGTGTGGAAAACTCTAGGGATTAGGACACCCATAAGAGAGGGCAAAGAAAAGGAGACTCAAGTGGGAAGATCCATGAGTAAAGCTCCAGCAGCAGTGGCCTAAGAGGTACTGATTCAAAATACTAGAAATCTGTTGGCCTTTATAAAGGGTATTTATTTGAGGGAGAATCTTACATTTACCAGGCCATAAAGTGTAAGTTACTTCTCTCACCAAAGTCTGTTGCCACCTGTTGGAGCAAGATAGCTGCCAATGTCTGTAAGGGTTCAGGCTTCCTCTTCCCCTTAAGGCTTTGTGGTCCCAGCTTCTTCCAATATTAGCTTTAGGCTGGGATAAGTATCATTTCTCTCCTGGGGCTCATTTCTCTCCGGGCTCAGCTGTTCTGTTCTCTATACAAGGTCGCCTGTAGACTTTTAGACTCTCTAGGCTTGTCTCTCTCCCCCAAGCTCAATTCTCTCTGGGCTTAGCTGCTCTGCTCGCTACACAAAGCCAGGTGAGAACTATCGGGTGAACAGCTCATCTCTCTTCCTGGACCTCTGATGTGTCTATTGGAGACATCTCTATTTCCTCATTTATCTGTTTCTCTGTGTATTCACTTCCTGATATTCCAGCATCCAAAACTCCAACCTTCTTCTCTGCCATGTAGTTTTCTCTGTGAGTCCCTGCCCACGAATGGGGTGGGAACTCTATATCTTACTGATGCCACCCAGTCAAATCCTTAACTATTATTTAATCAAGTAAAAGTGAAACTTCTGAATTTAGTATTTAATATAATTTAATATGCCCAAAGGAAGAGACCAGTTCACAAATATAGTCCAATATCTGTTCTTGAAATTTATAAACAGTATCAAACTGCCACACTCCACCTTCATAATTCCAAAAAGACATTACAATATTCAAAATGCCTTATTTCAATAACAATACTGAGTAAAAAATCATATCACAATCAGTTTAAAGAAATACAATTGTCTTGGGGCAAAGTCCCATCTGGCTGTAGACCTCTTACACTTACAAAACTATTTATCTGCTTCCAATACACAAATGGACAGACAAAGTATAAATATCTCCATTAATATAAGAATACTCATCCTTGCCATCAACACGAGTTAGGAATAACCAGCCCTGTCACTGATCGCCAGTTGTTTTTCCATCCAGATCCAAGCCCAGATACTGTGACCCCCATGTCACAGGTGTGTATCTGTAGCTGCCATCCTCACAGTAAAGGGGCACAGGGTGTGTAATCTCCATCCTCACTTTAAAGGAACATGATGTGTAAACTCTGTCCTCACTCTAAAGGGGCACAGGGGTGTGTAATCTCCATCCTCACTGTAAAGGGGCACAGGGAGTGTAATCTCCGTCCTTACTGTAAAGAAAAGAATAAAAGGGGGAGGGAATTGGGAGGGAAACATGAGTCATGGGTCCATTAGAGTTCAGTAAACCTGTAGGGCATACTCCATTCGATTTCAAAGACTGAGAGTCATTCTTAAGATAATGGTTTCTTCTCCCTGGGGCCTCATGAAGATCCACCCTATCCACAGGCTTGTCCAATGGCCTTTTTCTTGATTCCACTCTCATCAAGCATCTGGGGGGTGACCAAGCTACAAACCTCACCCTCCAAAGCATGGGGGTGATTACCACACATTATTCAAACTTTGGGTAAGGGTCATAACCCCTTCATACAGTGAGGTGAAGGCAGCATCTGCCCTAATGTCTGGCATACAGACCCAACCCTCTAAAAGCAATGAGTTGACAACCTGGTATTTCCTAAAGCATGGGGGACAAGTCCACCCTTCTTAGACCAATGGGGCATTGATCTCAACCTCTCTCTTCCCTGGAAAATGTTCTTCATCCTCTATGTACCCTGGGGCAACAAAACTCTCCCTGAACAGTGGGCAGAACCATCCACCTTCTTCAACTCCTGGGGCAAACTTACCCTCTCTGTACACATGGGTGGGGTTCCTCTCTTGACCTGAGGAGATGTCTTAATTTCAGATCTCAGCTTCCATGGTTTTCCCCTTGAAGCTGTTTCCCCATCAATGTCTCCCTTTCATGTCCCTTTTAGTTCAAGCTTACAGTGGTTTTATTCATACAACTCTCTCAAAAACTTGTTGGTATAGTAAGCAAGAAGCAGGGATCCAAGCCATTAGACAGTAAGACTTTTCACAAGTCTTTCCAAGACAATTGCATCTTGAATCCTGATTTACAAGTTCCAAGTTTAGTTAAATCCTCAAATAGGGTGCTATCATTTGGAGACTTTATTTCCAGAGGCTTGGAATTTCTGGAATCTGTTTCTAGTTTCTTTGTGCCCAACAATTCAGTCCTCAGCTTATCTCTCTCTTCTAGCATTTTGCTATAAGCTGCAAGGAAAAGCCAACCAGCATTCTCAGAGTTTAGTTTGGAAAGTTCTTCAGCTAAATGCCGAGCTCACCATTTTCAAGTTTTGCCTTCCATAAAACACCGGGAGTTAATCTTGCTAAGTTCTCTGCAACTTTAAAACACAGATCACTTTCTTCCAGTTTCTATTAATAGTTTCATCATTTACTTCTAAGACCTCACATAAAGTCTCTTTAGTCTCCATATTCCTATCAACAGTCTTTTCAAAGCAATTTAGTCCATTTCTATTAAGCATTTCATAATCCCTCCAAAAAACATCCCTTACCCATTTATAAAACTGTTTCAGCATTTTGATAATTGCAAAAACACGATTCCACTCTCTGGTACAAAATTCTGTACTATTTATCCAAAAGGGTGCTGATCCAAAATACCAGAAATCTGTTGGCTTTTATAAAGGGTAGGTATTTAGGGTAGAAGCTTACAGTTACTAGGCCATAAAACATATGTTACTTCCCTCACCAAAGTCTGTTGCCACCTGTTGGAGCAAGATGGCTGCCAATGTCTGCAAGGGTTCAGGCTTCCTCTTCCTCTTAAGGCTCTGAAGTCACAGCTTCTTCCAATATCAGATGTAGGTTTCAATAAGTCTTATCTCTCTCCTGGGGCTTGTTTATCTTTGGGCTTGGCTGATTTGTTCTCTCCACAAGGGCAGTTGAAAACTATGAGGTGAATGGCTCATCTCTCTTCCTGGGGCCTCTGCCATGTCTAATGGAACCTTCTTTCTTTCCTCATGTATCTGCTTCTCTATTTATTTACTTCACGGAGGTCCAGCATGAAAATCTCCCTTGTATCCTCATTCTCTGTGTTTTTACTTCCCCAGGCTCCACATTAAAACTTATAGGCAATCAAAACTCATCATCAAAATTCATAAACATACTCCACATCAAAATTCCATAAGTCTCTACATCAAAATTCATGAACAATCAAAATTCATAAACAATACCAAACTGCCACACTATCTCAAAATCCTCAAGGTTGGGGAATGAAAGGTGGACTAGAGTAGACTTACTGTTATTCTACTATAGACATTGTTATGCTAACAAAGAGAGAACGTTTATAATTGATGTGGGGGCAGTGGTCACAAGAGGTTCTGAGAGGAGGGAGAGGGAAAATTAGGACTAATATGGGGGTATTTTCAGGGCATTGGAATTGTCCTTAATGAAGTTGCAATGGCAGAAACAGGCCATTATATATCTTGTCATAACATACAAAATAGTGTGAGAGAGAAATTAAACTATAATGTAAACTATAATCCATACTTAGTGGCAATGCTCCAAATGAATTCATCAATTTTAACAAATGTACCACACTATTGAAAGATGTTAATGTGGGAAAGTGTGAGAAGGGGAGGGATTGCAGCTTATGGTAATCTCATACATTTTTTATGTAACATTTATGTAACTTAAGTATCTTTAAGAAATAAAAGAAGTATATTAAAAAATAAAAGCAGATTTTATGGTGATGAAAGGCACAAATGCAAAAAACTTTTTTAAAAATTATTTTATTTTTAAATTATTTTATTTTTTATTATTTGTTGTTGGCTTTGTTTTGGGAAGGTTTTGAATTTCAGAAGAGTTGCAACTGTCATAGGGGAGATTCACTGGTAGGGGTATCAGTGGTGGGGTTATGTACTGAGGGATGCACCAAGGGCATGCCTCAATGGAATATGAATTTGTTCATGTGGTTATCAGGTGTTGTCTCAGGGCATGGAGACACACAAGTGTCATCGATGTAATATTGAACTCCACATCTGGAGAATCCTGCTATATTCTCTCGTAGAGTGGCAATAATCTTTAGAGTACATAAGCAGTGCCTAGAAAAGGAGGAGAGACCACTATTGCAGACCCTTGATATTGATAATTCTACTTATGAACGTTGTTCTTGTGAAATTGAAACTTAGCTTAGTAATATATATTGCCTAACAGTTACATCCTGAAAGCCTCCTTTTTCTTCAAACATGGCCTCTCTCTAAACCAAGCTCAGCATGTAAATTCACTACCTTCCCCCTGATGTGGAATGTGGTTCCTGGGGTTTAGCCTTCTTGACACCAAGGGATTCATACCAAGTACCAACTAACATTGCATTCACAAAAAGACCTAGACCAATGGGGGGGGGATATTAATTACAAATGAGTTTTTATGACTAAGAGATTTCATTCCAGAGATTACACTTATGCACCTCTCAGGATGATCTCAATAACTGCCACAGTAAAAAGTGCTTCAAGAAAGGATACTAATGAAGGCTCTACAGACATGTATACAATTTAGGCAGGACATACAACCCTAGGAAATCATCAACCCCATTGGTGGGCTTAACACATCTCCCCAAAAGTATCAGATTTAGACTCATTTATAACTTTTCTACACATGGTTCTTCTGCCTCACTTATTTGAACCTATAATTAGTACTATATCCATTAGATATATGTCTAAGAAACTTCAATCTTTTAGCTGTTCCTATGCCAAGTGAGCCATGAATCTCAGCAGAGTTGCAGCCAACATGTTCTCTCCAGTTCATCAGCCTTACCAAAGACAACTAAGAAAAGAATGATGATAGACAATACCCATCAACCCAAAAAAAGAGATTATCTATAACTGCAAGTAAAACAATTCCATCAATCTGCCCCACAGGATCTTAGCCACCTCTCAATTTGAAGCAGAGTTGTCCCCACCATCTCCAAATCCTCAAGATCAAGGAACAAACAAACATAAGGAGGGAATGCAAGTATAGACCTAAATAGACTTATTATACTATTAATGGAAGAACTTGTAACACTGATGTAAAGACAGTGGTCACCAGAGATTCTGAGGGGTTGAGAGGTAAGAATAGGTGGAATATGGAACATTTTTGAGACATGGATATTGTTCTGCATGATATTGCAACGGCAGATAAAAGCCATTATACATTTTGTCAAAACCTATAAAATTGTGTGGTACAAAATGCAAAACATAATATAAACTATATACCATGCTTAGTAGAAATGCATCCATATAATTCATCAATGTAATAAATATACTACACAATAGAAAGTTGTTGTTAATGAGGGAAAGTATAGGAGTGGTAGGTGAGGTACAGGGGTCTCCCTGTATTTTTGATGTAACATTTTGTACTCTATAGTTCTTTTAAAAATAAAGAAAAAAATATTCAAGAGAAAATTCTAACAGCCTACTTTATAGAAATAAAGTCAATTATCAAATTTATTTAGAAGTGAAATGTGTCTTGAATATCAAAAATCTCCTAAAGGGAAGAACAAATTTGTAGGATTCATGCCTCCTGAACTTGAGAACTATATTACAAAGCTGCATTGGTCCAAACAGCGTGGCACTCGCATAAATGTAGACATATTGATCAATGGAATCGAATTGAGAGTTCAGAATAGATCCTCACATCTATGGTCAAGTGATTTATGATAAGAGTCTTACTTTGTCAAAGGTTACCAGGGCAAAATAACAGAAATGGTTTGGCTTTTCAATAAGGATTTATTAGATGGGAAAATCGTATAGCTCCAAGCTCATGAAATATCCACATCAAGGCACCATCAAGATGTTTTCTCACCAAAGTCATCTGCTGGCAGATTCTCTACTCCTACCATGTGTTGAGGTAGGATGCTAGGTCTGCTGTGCTCTCTCTCCTTTCTCCTGGAGCTCAGCTGTGGGTGATCAGGCATCTCTTCCTGGCCTCCTTTCCTTGAGCTTCTCCAGGATTCTCTGTATTTCTTCAGCTGTGAGTGAACCTGGAGTAATTTCTTTGTTCTTTCTCACCCATGGCAGGATTCAATGTCAACTTCCTTTCTCTGTGTCTTTCTGTGTGATCTCAGTTTATATAAGACTCAGCAAGCTGCCAGTGACCCAAATTTGCTCATGCCTCTAACATAGTCCAATCAAAATGATCTAATTAAGTGAATTAATCAAGGTCTCTTAAGTAAATCTAATAAAAAAGGCCCTATGTACATTGCATTTACATATTAATAGGTTAGCTAAAGAGAAAAGTTTTCTGGGATCCACAAAATACAAACCAAGCAATAAACCTACAAATCCACTTTACTAGGACAGAGCAGTCTATTCAACACATGGTGCTGGTAGAACTGGATATCGTAAGCAAAAGAATGAAGGAAGATCCCTATCTCATGCCCTGTACAATAATTAACTCAAAATGGATCAAACACCTAAACATAAAACCCAGGTCCTTAAAACTCCTAGAAGATAATATTGGGAAACATCTTCAAGATTTTGTTCTAGGTGGGGTTTTTTTTGTTTTTTGTTTTTTTAAGATTTTTATTTATTTATTCATTTATCACCCCCCCCCTTGCTGCTTGTGCTCGCTGGGTCAGCTAACCACCCCGTGCGGGCAGGCTTGCCTTCACCAGGAGGCCCTGGGAACCGAACCGAGGGTCACCCATATGGTAAATGGGAGCCCTACTGATTGAGCCACAGCCGCTTCCCTGTAGGTGGGTTTTTTTAAACCTTGCACCCAAAACACAAGCAATGAAAGAAAAAAGAAATAAATGGGATCTTCTGAAAATTAAATATTTTTGCATTTCAAAGAGCTTTGTGAAGAGGTTAAAAATGCATTCTATTCAATGAGTGAAAATATTTGGAAACCACACATTGGACAAGGGATTAATATCCATGATATATAAAGAGACCCTATAAATCAACAATAAAATGATAACCAAAATAAAAATTGGCAAAAGACCTTAATAAACATTTATCTAAAGGAGAAATATAAGATAGCACCATGAGGATGGTGGATTGTGGACAGGGTCCTGCCCAGGGATCTGTGCTGTGGGCGCACTGAGTGAGAAGCTTGGGATAGCTATCTGTGCAGATCAACAGCATGGACTGATCAGTAGAGATTTGTGAGTTTTAAGCCTGCCTGTGGCGGTTAACACAGATGGCTGAGCCCCACATTTAGGGGGAAAAAACAGCCGGTTTGAGCCGTGACTCCTAGCCTGGCAACTGTATGACAGGGCAGGATGAGAGTGGGAGGGCTCTGACAAAGGAGTGAGAGAGTTCTCCTTCCTGTGTTTTTGGCTGCCTGGATCCCCTTGCAGCTTCGGTGAACAAAACACACAATAAAAGAGGGAATCTGAATTCCTGGCCTGCAGAGCTCTGCCACAGTCTCCAAGGGAGCAGCAATAGTCCTCTGAGTGTAGGGACAGTGCCTGTCAAAACACAGTGACCTACTGATGTGTTTTTTTTATTGATGACTACCCTTGTGAGTCTTTGCTCTTGTAAATGAGACTTAGCCTGCAGTTGTGGGGTGCCTAAGGGTTGCCAATTGAGAGCCTCCTTGTTGCTCAAATGTGGCCTCTCTCTAAGCCAAACTCAGCATATGATTGCATTACATTCCCCCCAACGTGGGACCTGACTCCCGGGGATGAGCCTCCCTGGCAACGAGGGATTAATACCAAGTGCCAACTGGCAACACAACTGGAAAAAGACCTTGAATAAAAGGGGGAAATGGTAAAGACAAATGAGTTCAAGTGGCTAAGAGACTTCAAAGAGAGTCGGGAAGTCATCCCAGAGGTAACTCTTACTCACACCTCAGTAGGAGCTCATAGAACATCTAAGTGCCTATCACCCCACAGAGAGGGGTTCCTGAGAGCTCTGGAGACACCCAGGTCCTATATAAAGGAGGATAGCCCCAGAGACTGATGCCTTATCAGTGGGCTCTATTTTGGAATCTGTGCTCCTGAGAGTGATAGAATTGGTCTCAAATAAGTCCTCCCTGCACATGGTTCACCAGTCCCTTCTATGCAAATCTATATGTGATGCTGGAGTTTTTAGGTATACTTCCAGAGACTGAAGCCTCCCGCTTACCTATGTGCCAGGTGTACATGAAATCTATGTGGAGCTGCAACTCCTACCCTACAGCCCAATGGACTCATCCAAATCACCTGGTGAGGAGACAACAATGGGCAATGGCCATCGCAGGGAATGGAGAGGGCCTGCATCTGCAGGCAGAATCATCCCACCCACCATATCCATAGGATATAAGCCCTCTCTCACTTGGAGTTGGAGTGGACATCACCCTCCCAGTCCCCACAGGATTGGGGGAAGAACTATGGACTAGAGTGGACTTGGTGGTATTCTCTTGTTCACATATGGTGATTCTAGCAATGCAGGAAATTATAACAATGAGCTGGAGCCAGTGGCCACTTGACAGTTTTTGGGTAGGGAGGGGATGAGCAGTTGAAATACAGGGGCTTCTTTGGGAGTTGGAGGTTGTCCTGAGTACTGTTGTGGCAATGGATGTAGGCCATTTTAAATCAGCACACACCACTCAGAACTGAGTGGGAGAGAATGTGGTCTACAGTGTGAACTGTGGTCTATGGTTGGTGGCAAGACTCCAGGATGTGTATGTTCATTGAGGGTGGTGAGCCACACTTGTGGGAGATGTTTGTGTGGAATGTTGTGGGAGGTGTGGGAGGTGGGCAACATGGGAATCCCAGTGAGTTCCGTGTAATATTTTGGGTAATCTAAGCACCTCTTAAAATATATGTATATATATATATATAAACAACATTTTTGTAAGCAAATATATATATGCACATATATGCATATATATTTATATATCATTTTTCAAATGTTTGTATGTATTGTGAGAATTTTGATTTTTACCCACAATAAAAATAATAAAAAAACAAAACAAAACAAAAAAAACACACCTACATTGAATCAACACCCGGCAGAAGGGAAGGGTAAATCTGCTGAGGGAGATGATTTACCTGGCTGCCCAAGTATAAGCCCCAAACCCTACCAAGCCAGGGAAAGGGAGCACTCTACAAGAGAGGGAGGGTTCTGACAGAAGGCAGAGAGGTGATTCTTTACTTGACGATTTGGTGCCTGGATCCTCTCATAGCTTTGGGCAGCAGATAAGCCAGCTTAAAGCAGCACCAGGCTGAGGGGTGAACTGAATCTGCTGAGGACACCTGATTCATTCAGCAGCCCAGTGACACTGAGGCTCGACTCCAGAAGGGGCTGAGCCGGCTGTTTTTATAGTCTTGCACTTACTAGCATCAGAGCTTCAGCTCCCCTGGGAGTCCAGGAAGTGAGAAGTGCTTGATAAGTTTCCACAAGCATAGTTAGGGTCCCCTCAGTGAAGGGGGTGGTCTAGAAGAGGACTTATTTTGGGTCCTGTATTTCACCAAAAATAAAAAGAGACAGTCACTTTTAAAAATGAAAAAATAAATTCTTTTTAATTTAGTTTAATAGCTAAATGCTGCTTCAAAACCTGCAGAGAGAACCCTGCAGGGAAATTGATTGATAAACACAAGCAGGCTGAGAGCATCCAGAAGGACCCTAGAAGAAACACTTTTCCTCCTTAGCTTTGTTTGACTGCTTGCCTGTGTGGCTGTTTGGTTTTTCTCTGTTTATTTGTTGTTTCTTGCTTTTCTTTCTTCTTTCCTCCCCCCTTTCTTTTCTCTTTCATTTTTTTTTAAAAAAACAGGTGCTACTAGCTTGTCTCTTCTTTGCTGTGATTTCCCATTCTCTGTCGATATTGATTTTGTATTCCAAACTACCTCTTATCCTTCCTTCATCTTTCCACCTACGCTTTCTGTTGTGGCTCTTATATACCATATTTTTCATATGCCCACAGCTTAAGGGTGTCATTCCTATTTATTTTGTTTTCTTCACTTTTTATTAATATTAAGTTTTACCTTTCATCCCTTTCTTTACTCTTTCTCTCCCTCCTCATAATTCTAGCCTTCTAAATCATTATATATATATTCCTCTATTTGGTTTCCCAGTCCACTGTAGATACTCCACTTTTTTTCCTATTATTCTACCCTGCCTACATGAGTTAAATATTCATTTAACTAAGTCTTATTTGGCCCCTCTTCTAACTTTTATCAATATTACTATTATCCTTCTTCCTTTCTCACATCTTTTGATTCCTCTGACCCTAATCTTTGTCTTCAAGGGAACATAGAAAGAAGCAAGGAAATAAAATGAGAAGAAAAAGTGTCAAAGAGAAAACTTAACACACACACAGAACCACCAGCTAAATAAAACTCTAGAGCAGAGAGAGGAGCTAATCAACTGAATAAACCCATCAAAATAAAATGTTGACTAGAGGGCAGCAAAAAATTACAAACCCCACTGAGAAACAGGAAAACATGGACCAGTCCAATGAACAAACTAAAATCCAGGAAATGATGCAGAACATCAAACAACTAATCAAAGTTTTCCAAACAAATATCATGGACCAACTTAAAGAAGTGAAGGAAAAGATTAAGGATATAAAGAAGATACTAGGAGAACATACTGAAGAAATTGTAAACATATACATAAAGATAACAGATATGATGGTGATCAATGGCACAATACAAGAAATAAAAAAGATGCAGGATACACATAACAACAGATTTGAAAAGGCAGAAGAAAGAATTAGTGATGTGGAAGACCATACATCTAAAATCAAACAGATAGTAGAACAGATAGACAAAAAGATAGAAAAAATCCAGCAGGGACTTAGGGAATTAGCTGACAACACAAAACACACAATCATATGCATTATGGGCATCCCAGAAGGAGAAGAAAAGGAAAGAGAACAGAAGGAGTGTTGAAGGAAATAATGGGTGAAAACTTCCCAACTCTATTGAGAGAGATGGATGTGCAGATCCAGGAAGCACAGTGCACCCCAAAGAGTATAAATCTCAACAGGTCAACTCCAAGACATATACTTGTCAAAATAGCCAATGCTCAAGACAAAGAGAAAGTACTCAAAGCAGCAAGAGAAAAGAGAACCATCACATACAAGGGAAGCACAGTTAGATTAAGTGCTGATTTCTCAGCTGAAACCATGGAGGCAATAAGGCAGTGGTATGACATAATCAAAGTACTAAAAGAAAACAACTTCCAGCCACGAATTCTCTAACCACCAAAATTGGCATTCAAAAATGACAGAGAGTTCAAAATATTCACAGATAAACAGAAATCAAGAGAGTATGTCAATAAGAAAACTGCACTTCAAGAAATAATAAAGGAATCTCTACAAGTTGAAAGGAAAAAACAAGGGAGAGAGAGTTGTAGGAGAGTTTAAAAACAACTGAAAAGACAAAAAGAGAAACAAAACAACATATGACATACATTAATCCAAAGAAAAAATGGCTGAAGTAAGAAATTCGTTAAGAGTAATAACACTGAATATTAATGAATTAAACTCACCAATCAAGAGACACAGATTGGCAGAATGCATAAGGAAATATGATCCATCTATATGCTGTCTACAAGAAACCCACCTTTGAGCCAGGGGCTCAAGGAGGCTGAAAGTGAATGGCTGGAAAACAATTTTACAAGCTAACAATAGCCGAAAAAGGGCAAGAGTAGCTATTCTAATATCAGACAAAATAGACATTAAATGCAAAACTATTGTAAGAGACAAAGATGGACACTATATATTAGTAAAAGTGGTAATCTCTCAAGAAGAGAGAACAATCATAAACATTTATACACCTAACCGGGGTGCCTCAAAATACATGAAGCAAACTCTGGAAAAACTAAGTGGAGAAATAAATGCCACTACAATTATAGTGGGGGAGTTTAATACACCGTTATCATCATTAGACAGAACATCTAGAGAGAGAATCAATAAAGAAACAAAGTCTCTCAATAATACATTAGAGGACCTAGACTCAATAGACATATACAGAACACTACATCCAAATACAGCATTATTTACATTCTTCTCAAGTGCACATGGATCATACCCCAAGATAGAACACATGCTAGGCCACAGACAACTCTCAATAAATTCAAAAAGATTGCGATTATACAAAGTAATGTCTCTGACTACAATGGAATGAAATTGGAAATCACTAAGGGCCAGAGAAACAGGTTACGCACAAGGATATGGATATTAAACAACACACTCTTAGACAAAGAGTGGGTCAAAGAAGAAATCCCAAAAGAAATCAGTAACTACCTTGAAACTAATGAAAATTAAAACAACATATCAAAACCTATAGGATGCAGTGAAAGCAGTCCTGAGAGGGAAGTTCATAGCCATAAATACATATATTAAAAAAGAAGAAAGAGATGAAATTGAAGACCTAACTGCACACTTGGAGGAATTGGAAAAATAACAACAAATTAAACCAAAAGGAAGTAGAAAGAAGGAAATAACAAACATTATAGCAGAACTAAATGAAATAGGGAATAAGAAAGCACTAGAAACAATAAACAAAACCAAAACCTGGTTCTTCAAGAATATCAATAAAATTGACAAACCCTTAGCAAGACTAACAAAGAAAAAGAGAGAACAGATGCAATTACACAAAATAAGGAATGAACAAGGGGATATCACTACTGACCCCACAGAAATAAAGAGTATCATAAGAGGATACTTTGAAAAATTATATGCCAACAAGAATGATAATTTAGAGGAAATCGACAAGTTTCTATAAACTCACAAACAGCCTACAATGATGAAAGAAGAAACTGATGAACTCATCACTCCAATTAGAAGTAAAGACCTACACTCAGTCATCAAAAACCTCTCAACTAAGAAGAGCCCAGGACCAGATGACTTCACAGCTGAATTCTACCAAACATTCAGGAAAGAGCTAATACCAATTCTTCTTAAGCTCTTCAAAAATATAGAATTAGAAGGAATATTGCCTAACTCATTCTACGATGTCAGCATTACCCTAATACCAAAACCAAAGATATCACAAGAAAAGAAAATTACAGACCAATTTCTCTAATGAACCTAGATGCTAAAATGCTCAACAAAATACTTGCTAATTGCATTCAACAACATATCAAAATGATTATGCACCATGACCAAGTGGGTTTCATCCCGGGTATGCAAGGATGGTTCAATATAAGAAAATCAGTCAATGTAATACAACACATAAACAGATTGAAAGAAAAAATTCACATGATCATCTCTATAGATGCAGAAAAAGCATTTGACAAAATACAGCACTCTTTCTTGATAAAAACACTGCAAAGGATAGTAGGAATAGAAGGAAGCTTTCTGAATATGATTAGGGGTATATATGAAAAACCCAAAGCTCACATCATCTTCAATGGTGAAATCCTAAAAGCCTTCCCTCTGAGATTGGGAACTAGACAAGGATGCCCACTATCACCACTCCTATTTAACTTTGTCTTAGTAGTACTTGCTCAAGCACTGAAGCAAGAAAAGGATATAAAAGGCATCAAGATTGGAAAAGAAGTAAAAATTTCATTATTTGCAGATGACATGATCCTATACATAGAAAGCCCTGAGAAATCTACAACAAAGCTTCTAGAACTTATAAAGGAGTTCAGTAATGTTGCAGGCTATAAGATCAATGCTCAAAAATCAGTAGCGCTTCATGTACACCAATAACGAGCAATCTGAGGAGAAAATCAAGAAAAAAATAACATTTACAATAGTAACTAAATGAATCAAATACCTAGGAATAAATTTAAATAAAGATGTAAAGGACTGATATACAGAAAACTACACAACACTGTTAAAGTAAATCAAAGAAGACTTAAATAAATGGAAAAATATTCCCTGTTCATGGATAGGAACACTAAACATCATCAAGATGTCTATCTCACCCAAACTAATCTACAGATTTAATTCAATCCAAATAAAAATCAACACTGTATTTTTTAAGGAACAGGAAAAACTAACTACAAAATATATTTGGAAAGGTAAGAGGCCCTGAATTGCCAAACACACACTGAAAAAGGAAAATGAAGTTGGAGGTATCACATTACCTGACTTTAAAACATACTACAAAGCTACAGTGCTCAAAACTGCATTGTATTAACACTAGGATAGACATACTGACCAATGGAACAGAATTGAGAGTTCTGATATAGATCCTCGCATATACAGTCATCTGATATTCGACAAGGCCACCAAGCCCACTCAGTTGGGAGAGAAAGGCCTCTTTAACAAGTGGTGCTTGGAGAACTGGATATTCATATCCAAAAGAATGAGAGAAGAATACCATCTCACACCTTATACTAAAATCAACTCAAGATGGAACAAAGATCTAAATATAAGAGCCAAAACCATAAAGACCTAGGAAGATAATGTAGGGAAGCATCTACAGGACCTTGTAATAGGAAATGGTTTCATGAACTTCACAGCCAAAGTACGAGCAGCAAAAGAAAAAATAGATAAATGGGATCTCATCAAAATAAAAATTTTCTGCACCTCAAAGGCTGTTATTTGAAAAATAAAAAGGCAGCCTACCCAATGGCAACAATATATCTGATAAATACTTAATATCCTGCATATATGAAGAAATCCTACACCTCAAAAATAAAAGGACAAACAACCCATTTAAAAAATGGGCAAATGACCTGAAAAGATGCTTCTCCAAGGAAGAAATACAAATGGCTAAAAAGCACATCAAAAATGTTCGACATCACTAGCTATTAGGGAAATCCATTCAAAACCACAATGAGATACCATCTTTCACCCATCATAATGGCAGCTATTAAAAAAACAGCAGAATATAAGTGTTGGAGAGTATGTGGAGGAAGAGGAACCCTCATCCACTGCTGGTGGGATTGTGGTCCAGCCACTGTGGAGGACAGTTTCACGATTCCTCAGAAAACTAACAATAGATTTTCTGTATGATCCAGCAATGCCACTGCTGGGTATATACCCAGAAGAATTGAAAGCAAAGACATGAACAGATATAAGCCCACCAATGTTCATAGCACCATTGTTCACAATTTCCAAAAGCTGGAATCAGCTCCGGTGTCCATCAACAGATGAATGGATAAGCAAAATATGGTACATACATACAATGGAATATTACTCAGCTGTGAGAAGGAAGAAAGTGCTAACACATGGGATAACATGGATGAATCTTGAAGACATTTTGTTGAGTGAAGCAAGGCAGGCATTGAAGGATGAACAGTATATGACCTCACTAATTTGAACTGAGGAATGTGAGCAGTCTCTGAGAACCACTGTCTGAAAGATAGTGAACAAGGGAGAGAGAGAGTAGAGTAGGTTGTGAGCCATCACCCATATGGACATAATCTATGGTAAAGTGATAGAGTATAGTTGCATATGGAAGGATAGGATAGGTGGGTAGTGATATTACTGGGTTTGGTGGTGCAGGGTTAAGAGGTGGGTAGATTAGGAAGGGCAGGTTAGAATACCCAGGTTATGTACCTGTGAATCTTGTCATCCCATGTGTCAAGACAGGGGAGTGTCATATGCCCCAGGGGGATGGGGAGGGAGGAACAGAAAAGATCAAACCGCGTATTTAGTGGTCATGGGAAATGTTTTTCATTACCTTATAGTAATGGACAAAGACTTGGAAATATCATCAAAAGTTATTAACTGTACCGTCTAAATTGTAAAATATACTGTAAACCATTGATAATATTTAGTAGTTATGTCTCACTATCTGTATAACAGTTATAACAATGCTACCATCCACACAAAAAAAGAAGTTTTAATATAGGGTGGGGAAGGGGGGGGAGGTTGTGTAGATGGGAATCTCTAGTATTCAGTTTATGACTTTGCTGTGACCTTAATCGTCTTTGAAAAATAAATGAAAATTTGGGAGACACTGGGGATGAGAGGGGGAAGGTGTCACGGTACATACTGGCATTATTATTTCATTTTCCTATTAATTGTATTTGGTTATTATATGGGTTTCATCTTCAAGGAAGGTTTAGATCACAGAAGTGTTAAAATGGGGGCTGCAGAGGACCATTTGTGGGTGGTGTCTGGGATGGGGGATTCATGGGAGTAATTTCATCTGAATATGCATGAAAGATATATAAAATTGTTCAAATGATTGACTGATGGGGCATGGCCACAGTGGGTAGACAATTACTAAATAATTGAGGGAATACTGAATTCCCAGCCTGGAGAGTTCTGCCACATTCTCCAAGGGAGCAGCAACAGACACCTGAGTGCAGGGGCAGTGTCTGGCAAAAGAGTTTGGACCACTGTTGGGTTCTTGTTATTGATGACTAGCCTTATGAGTCTTTGCTCTTGTAATTGAAACTTAGCCTACTGTTATGGGGTGCCTAAGGGTTGCCATCTGAGAGCCTCCTTGTTGTTCAAATGTGGCCTCTCTCTAAGCCAACCTAAGCATATGAATGCATTAACTTCCCCAAACGTGGGACATGACTCCTGGGGATAAGACTCCATGTCAAGGAGGAATTAATACCAACTGCCATCTGGAAATACGACTGGAAAAGAAACATTGAATAAAAGGGGGAAGAGGTAAAGACAAATGAGTTTATGTGGCTGAGAGACTTCAAAGAGAGTCGGGAGATTATCCCAGAGGTAACACTTATGCACACCTCAGTAGCATCTCACAGAACACCAAATTGGATATCTCCCCACATAGATGGGCTCCTGAGGGCTCTGGAGACACCCAGGTGCTATACAAAGTAGGATAGCCCGAGATTGATGCCTTATCAATGGGCTCTACTTTGGAATCTTTGCTCCTGAGAGTGATGGAGTTGAACTCAAATAAGTTCTCCCTGAACATGGTCCATCAGTCCCTTCTATTCAAACTTATATGTGAGGCTGGAGTTTGAAGATGTACTTCCAGAGATTGGAGCCTCTGGCCTGCCTATGTGCCAGCTGTGCCTGGAATCTCAATGGAGCTGCAACTCCTACTCTACAGTTCAATGGACTCACCCAAGTCACCTGGTGAGGAGACGATGGACAATGGACAACACAGGGAATGGAAAGAGCCCGCAGCTGAAGGCAGGATAATCCCATCCACTGTATGCTTGGGATATAAGCCCATGCTCACTTGGAGGTGGAATGGACATCACCATTCCAGTCCCCTCAGAACTGGGGGAAGAGCTATGGACTAGAGTGGACTTAATGGTATTCTTTTTTTTTTTAACTTTATTTTGTACATTTAATAATTGAAAACATAAGCAATTAAAAACTAAAAAGTAAACACAGATGAATAAATATATACATTTCTCAATTAAATGTAATGAATACAAGTAAATTTTTTTGTTGTTTTGTTTGTTTGTTTTTATGAATCAAACAATATTTTACACAATATATTTGGTTCATAGTAATGCATTTATACAGTATTTGTCCTTTTGTGTCTGGCTTGCTTCACTCAACATAATGTCCTCCAGGTTCATCCATATTGCCATATGCTTTATGACTTCATTTCTTCTTACAGCTGCATAATATTCCATTGTGTGAATAGATCAGTTTGTTTATCCATTCATCTGTTGATGGACACCTGGGTTGTTTCCAACTTTGGGCAATGGTGAATAATGTGGCTATGAACATCGGTGTGCAGATGTCTGTTCGTGTCACTGCTTTCAGTTCTTCTGGGTATATAACCCAGTAGTTGTATTGCAGAGTCACATGGCAAGTCTATATTCAACTTCTTTAGGAACTGCCAAAGAGTCCTCCATAGTGGTTGTACCATCCTGCATTCCCACCAAAAGTGAAGAAGTGTTCCTATCTCTCCACATCCTCTCCAACACTTGTAGTTCTCTGCCTTTTTAGTAGTGGCCATTCTGATAGGTGTGAAATGATATCTCATTGTAGTTTTGATTTGCATTTCCCTAATCATGAGTGATGTTGAGCATTTCTTCTTGTGTTTTATTGCCATTTGTATTTCTTCTTTGGAGAAATGTCTATTCAAGTCTTTGGCCCATTTTTTAATTGGGTCATTTGACTTTTTATTGTTGAATTGTAACATCTCTTTATATATCCTGGATATTAAACCCTTATCAGATATATGATTTCCAAATATTTTTCCCATTGAGTTGGCTGCCTTTTCACCCTTCTGACAAATTCCTGTGAGGTGCAAAAGTGTTTAATTTTGAGCAGGTCCCATTTATCTAATTTTTCTTTTGTTGCACGTGCTTTGGGTGTGAGGTCCAAGAAACCACCACTTACTACAAGGTCTTGAAGAAGTTTCCCTACATTTTCTTCCAGTAGTTTTATGGTCCTGGCTTTTATATTTAGATCTTTGATCCATTTTGAGTTGATTCTTGTATAGGGGGTGAGATAGGGGTCCTCTTTCATTCTTTTGGTTATAGATATCCAGTTCTCCCAACACCATTTGTTGAAGAAACTGTTTTTTTCCCATCAGCGTGGGCTTGGTAGGTTTGTGAAAAAACAGTTGACTTATAGATGAGTGTTTACTTCTGGATTCTCAATTCTATTCCACTGATCGATATGTCTATCTTTATGCCAGTACCATGCTGTTTTGACCACTGTAGCTTTGTAATATGTTTCAAGGACAGGCAGCGAAATTCCTCCCACATTGCTCTTCTTTTTTAGAATGCTTTTGGCTATTCGGGTGCACTTACCCTTCTAGATGAATTTTGTAATTGCCTTCTCTAATTCTGTAAAGTAAGCTGTTGGGATTTTGATTGGTATTGCATTGAATCTATAAATTAGTTTGGGCAAGATTGACATCTTCACGATATTTATTCTTCCAATCCATGAACACGGAATGTCTTTCCATTTGTTTAGGTCTTTTTAAATTTCTTTTAGCATTGTTTTGTAGTTTTCTGCATATAGGTCCTGTACTTCCTTGGTTAAATTAACTCCTAGGTATTGAGTCTTTTTGTTGCTATTGAAAATGGAATTTTCCTCCTGATTTCCTCCTCAGATTGTTCAGTACTAGTGTACAAAAACATTACTGATTTTTGTGTGTTGATCTTATATCGTGCCACTTTGCTGAACTCATTTGTTAGTTCAAGTAGCTTTGTTGTGGATACTTCAGGATTTTCTAAATACAGGATCATGTCATCCGCAAACAGTGAGAGTTTTACTTCCTCTTTTCCTATTTGGACGCCTTTAATTTTTTTGTCTTGTCTAATTGCCCTCACTAGAACTTCTAGTACAATGTTGAATAACAATGGTGACAGCGTGCATCCTTGTCTTGTTCCTGATCTTAGGGGGAAAGCTTTTAACCTTTCCCCATTGAGTATGATGTTGGCTGTGGGTTTATCATATAAGCCTTTTATCATATTGAGGAATTTTCCTTATATTCCTATCTTTTGAAGTATTTTTATCAAAAAACGATGTCGGATTTTGTCGAATGCCTTTTCTGCATCTATTGAGATGATCATGTGTTTTTTTTCTTTCAATTTGTTAATGTGGTGTATTACATTGATTGATTTTCTTATGTTGAGCCAGGCTTGCATACCAGGAATAAATCCCACTTGGTCGTGATGTATAAGTCTTTTGATATGCTGTTGGATTGGATTTGCAAGTATTTTGTTGAGAATTTTTGCATCTATGTTCATGAGAGAGATTGGTCTGTAATTTTCTTTTCTTGTGGAATCTTTATCTGGCTTTGGTATTAGGGTGATGTTGGCTTCATAAAATGTGTTGGGTAATTTTCCCTCCTCTTCAATTTTTTGGAAGAGTTTAAACAGGATTGGTGTTCATTCTTTTAGAAATGCTTGGTAGAATTCACCTGTGAAACCTTCTGGTCCTGGACTTTTCTTTGCTGGGAGATTTTTGATGATGGATTCAATCTCCTTAATTGTGATTGGTTTGTTAAGTTCTTGTATTTCTTGTTGTGTCAGTGTAGTTTGGTTATGAGTTTCTAGAAATTTGTCCATTTCATCCAGGTTGACAAGTTTGTTGGTATATAGTTTCTCATATATGCTCTTATGATTATTTTTATTTCTGTGAGGTCATTTGTAATTTCCCCCCTTTCATTTCTGATTGTGTTTATTTGCATCTTCTCTATTTTTTTCTTTGTTAGTCTAGCGAGGGGGTTGTCAATTTTATTGATCTTCTCAAAGAACCAGCTTTTGGTTTTGTTGATTTTCTCAATTGCTTTTTGTTCTCATTTTCATTTATTTCTGCTCTAATCTTTATTATTTCTTTCCTTCTTTTTGCTTTGGGATTGGTTTGCCGTCCTTTTTCTAGTTTCTCAAGTTGTTCAGTTAAATCTTTGAGTTTAGCTCTTTCTTGTTTCTTAATTAGGCATTTAGGGCTATAATTTTCCCTCTCAAGACTGCCTTTGCTGTATCCCATAAGTTTTGATATTTTGTGTTCTCCTTTTCATTTGTCTCAATTTATTTACTGATTTTCACTTGCAATTTCTTCTTTGACCCACTGAATATTTAGGAGTGTGTTGTTCAGTCTCCACACATTTGCAAATTTCCTTTTTTCCTGTCTATTATTGATTTCTAGTTTCATTCCATTATGATCTGAGAAGGTGCTTTGTATAATTTCAATCTTTTTATATTTATTGAGAGCTGTATTGTGACCTAACATGTGGTCTATCATGGAGAAAGATCCATGGGCACTTGAGAAGAATGTATAACCCACTGAGTTTGGATGCAGTGTTCTGTATATGTCTGTTAGGTCTAACTTGTTTATCATATTGTTCAATTTCTCTGTTTCCTTGTTGATCTTCTGTCTAGTTGTTCTATCTAATGATGTGAGATGGGTGTTGAAGTCTCCGACGATTCTTTTAGAAATGTCTATTTCTCCCTTCAGTTTTGCCAGAGTTTGTCTCATATATTTTGGGGCACCCTGGTTAGGTGCGTAGATATTTATGACTCTTATATCTTCCTGGAGGATCGTCCCTTTTATTAATATATAATGTCCTTCTACATCTCTTATCACTTTTTTGCATTTGAATTCTGTTTTGTCTGATATTAGTATAGCTACCCCTGCCCTTTTCTGTTTACTATTCGCGTGGAGTATCTTTTTTCAACCTTTTACTTTCAGCCGGCTTGTATCCTTGTGTCTGAGGTTAGTTTCTTGTAAGCAGCATATGGATGGCTCATGTTTTTTATCCATTCTGTCAGCCTGTATCTTTTGATTGGGGTATTTAATCCATTCACATTCAATGATATTACTGAAAATGCACTATTTATTTCGTCCATTTTATTCTTTGGTTTTCATATGCCATCTTATTTTTGTGTTTCTTTTTACTTTTTTTGGTTATCCTTTCTGCTTTTCTTTCTTCTATACTCTCCTCCTAGCCTCTCTCTCCTTTGTGTCTTTTTCTTTCAGATTCTAAGGCTTCCTTTAATATTTCCTGCAAAGGTGGATTCTTTTTTGCAAACTCTCTTAGTTTCTGTTTGTTTGTGAATACTTTATATTCACCTTCATATTTGAAGGTCAGTTTTGCTGGATAAAGAATTCTCAGCTGGTAGTTTTTCTCTTTCAGTTTCCTAATTGTATCATACCACTATCTTCTCGCCTCCATGGTTTCTGAAGAGAAATCTGCACAAAGTCTTACTGGACGTCCTTTGTACGTGATCGTTTGCTTCTCTCTTGCTCCTCTGAGCATTTATTCTTTATCTTTTACATTTGACATTCTGAATAATATGTGTCTTGGTGTAGGTGTATTTGGATTTATTCTTATTGGGGTATGGTGTGCTTCTTGGACATGTAAGTTCATTTCTTTCATGAGAGTTGGGAAATTTTCAGCTATTATTTCCTCAAATACTCTTTCTACCCCTTTTCCTTTCTCTTCTCCTTCTGGAACTCCCATGACATGTATGTTCTTGCGTTTAGTGTTGTCATTCAACTCTCTCAGCCCCTGCTCAATTTTTTCCATTCTTTTCTCTCTCTGTTCTTTTCTCTCTTCAATTTTAGCTGCTCTGTCTTCAGTATCACTTATTCTTTCTTCTATCATTTTGAGTCTGCTGTTGTATGCTTCAAATGTATTTTTTACTTCACCTACTGTGTCTTTCATTCCCATGAACTCCATTACTTTTCTGTTCATGATTTTAAATTCTTCTTTATGTTCGTGCAATGACTTCTTGATGTCATTGATCTCTTTAACTCTATTCTCTTTCATCTCATTAATTTGATTTTGGAAATGTTTGCTCATCTCACTGATTAGTTCTCTCAAATTCTGCATCTCTTCTGGGACTTTGCTGTATTCCTTTTCTTGGGCCATGTCTTCTATTTTCTTAGTGTGGCCTGTAATTTTTTGTTGGTGCTTAGGCATCTGGTTAGTTTGTATTTTACTTAGATGCTCTATCTCTTTCTCTTTTATGGGTTTTAGTGGCAGGAGGCTGTGAGTTACCACCATTCTTTGATTTTTGGCTCAAACTTGATTGTTAGGATTGTTCTGCTGGTTGCTCAAAACTGGGCACTGGACCCAGTAATTGGTTGTAGAGTCATTTCCTAGGGCCTTGGGCAGGGAGGCTATAGAGGCCAGGAAAATCCTCTCTTACTTATTAATTTTCTTATGTGCACTTCCTTGGTCTGCCAGGAGATGGCGCTTGTTGGCAGCTCTCAATTCAATGCCTGGCCGGAGTGTATTTGTTGTGACACAGACCAGATCAATGTGATAGAGATTACTGTCTGGGGGCTAGGAGCCCTGTGATTCAAACTTTCTGAGACAGTTCTCCAGACTTCTCTCATAGCGCCCCCCTTTTCCCAGCTAGGAAATATTTCCATGCCCTTCTGAATCCTCAACATTCAGTCCCTGTTAGTAGGGGAGGAGATTGGGAGGTTTGTATTTCTTTAGCCCCTTGAAGACTCTAAGGCAAACAATGGCCCAGCCCCACTCAGCCTGGAAGGGCTCTTGAGACAGGGCAGACCAAACCTGGGAGTCCAAAGCAGGGTCAGCCCCAGGCTCTCTCTCCCCTTTCCGGTGGTGTCCTCAACAATTAGTCCAGGCTAGAAGAGAGGGAGGTTGTGAGGGTTGGATTTCTCCAGTCCTTTCTAGGCTCCCAGGGCAAACCACCATGTGGAAGGGTCCATGGGGCTCTGCAACCCAAATTTCAGGTCAGAACCTGAGTCAGCCTAAGGCTGTGACCCTCTCTCTCCCCTTTCTGAGAGTGGCAGATCCCTGAAGCCTCCTTTGTCTGTGGTCGCAGGCCCAGGGGCCCGAGAATTCTGAAGAGTGTAGGGGAGGGTGCCGGCAGCAGCAGAAGCTGCTACTTGCAACTCACAGTTTTGTAGCCACGATTTCCCTCTTCTGTCCCTCTCTCCTCTGGGTGGTGTGCAGCCTTCACCTGCTGTCCTAAACCCTAGAAGATCTTTTTCAGGGCTGTTTCAGCTTGTCCTCTAGCTATTTTTCTGGAGAAGAGATTCCTGTCTTACTAGTCCGCCATCTTCCTGGAAGTCCTTAATGGTATTCTGTTGTAGACATATTGTGAGTCAAGCAATGGAAGAAATTATAACAGTGAGGTGGAGCCAATGACCACTAGATGCTTTCGGAGCTGGGAAGGGAAGGGCAGTTCTAATACAGGGTTTTGTTCAGAACTTGGGGGTTGTCCTGAGTGACGTTGCAGTGACAGATATAGGTCATTTTACAACAGCATATACCATGCAGAACTGTGTGTGAGAGAGTGTGGTCTATGATGTGAACTGTGGTCTATACTTAGTGGTAAAACCCCAGGATGTGTATATCCATTGCAGGTGATGTGCCACACTAATGAAAGATGCTTATGTGAGATGTTATTGGAGGTATGGGAGTTGGAGATCATGGTAATCCCTGTAATTTTTGTGTAACATTTATGTAATATAAGCATCTTTTAAAATATATATATTAAAAATATATATTTTTAACATCAATTGTGATATTTTTTACTTGAAAATTGCTTAAATATATGCAATAATTTTAAAAAAAGAAAGAAAGCTAGAGGATAATCTAGGGACTGTATAACGTAGTTATTTCAGTATGAGAAGAATTGTGAATAATAGCACAAATACTAGAATGTTCCTCTTGTACAAGGTATTAGGAATACAATGATACATGGGAAAATACAACTAATGTAAATTTTAGTAATATTGTAATATTTTGCAGCAATGTGAAAGAAGGTACTCTATCAATGTGAAGGGTCAACAATGTGGGTATATTGGTTATGGTGTTTTCCCACTGAGTAATGAAAACCTACTAAAATGAAATGAGGCAAAGAAAGCACTTCTCTGTGATCAAACTGCAATCTGCTGAGTGTATATTTTGGTTGAGTTACTCAAGGCAAGAGACCATATAACAGAATGACCCCCATGTTGGGTGATGGTCTGTGGTTAACAATAGTGGGTGATGGACTGTGGTTAACAGTACAAATATGAGAACATTCTATCATGAACTATAACAAATATACAATGCAAAAACATAATGTTAATAATAGGATGGTTTATGGAAAAGTACACCAAATATAAGCTATGGACTATAGGTGACAATAACATTATGATGATATTTTGTCATCATTTGTAATAAATGTGTCACAAAAATGTAAGGTGTTGGTGGTTGGGGAGATGTATGAGAATCCTGTATGGTATGTATGATTGTTTTGTAAACTCACAATATATCTAATAAAATACACTCTATGGAAAAAAAATAATAATAAAGAAGAAATACAAATGGAGTAAACAAACACATGAAAGAAGTTCAATGTCACTAGCTATTAGGGAAATGCATATGAAAGATACAATATGATATCATTTTACACTTACTACAATGGCCACTATTAAAAACAGAAAACTACAAATGTTGGAGAGGACATGAAAAGATTAGAAAGCTTACTCACTGTTGGTGGGAATGTAAAATGACACAGCTATTTTGGATTTGTTTGGCAGTTCTTACAGAATTTAAATATAGATCTGCCATGTACCCAACAAAACAACTATTAGGTATGTACCCAGAAGAACTGAAAGCAGACATTTGAGCAGTGATGTTCAGAGTAACATTATTCACAATTGCCAAAAGATGGAAACAACCTAAGTAGCCATCAAACAATGAATGGCTAGACAAACTGTGGTATATACACACAATGGAATATTATTCAGCTGTAGGAAGAAATTAAGTCATGAAACAATGATAAAATGGATGAATTTGGAAGAAATTATGTTGGATGAAGCAAGCCAGACACAAAGGACAAATATTGTATGATTTAACGCTTATGAACTAAATATAATGAACTAACCTATGGCATTAATAACTAGAATATAAGTCACCAGAAAATAGAATGTGGTTAGATAATGGAAAGCTGAGGTTTAATTGGTGCAGAATTGGTAAAAAAACGTTGTTTTTAAATGTTTGAAAATGAATAGAAAAGGTGAAAGCACAGCACAGGGTTTGTAATTAGCAGTGCTAATATGGATATGATAGTAGTTGAAAGGGAAAGTCCAAGGATGTATATGTCACTAGAAGGAAGGCTAAAAATGAAATATGTGACTGTATAGCATAGAGAACCCTCCTGTGAAAAATGAGTATGGCTAATAGTATGTATATAATGTTTTCCTCTGAGAGAGAACAAATGCATGCTAAAGTTACAAGAAGTTAATAACTGTGTGATATTTGGGCAAAAATAAAACTGATATAAATTACCGACAGTAGTGTATAATAATATACAAATAATCTTCCATCAATGATAAAAAATAGGAAGCATGCTAAGAAAAAGGAAGTAGGTAAAAAGTACTACAAGTTGTTTGACTACATTCATATAAAATATAAACACAAATAAATTATAGAGACAGAAATAGATTAGCTGTTGTGTATCACAGGGGAATGATAGATTGAGAAGCGACTACTAAAGGGTAGAGTTTTTGTGTTTGTTTTCTTTTTTAAAGTGATCAAAATGCACTAATATTGATGAATGTGATGAATGCACAATTCTGTGATTATACCAAGTGCCATTGATTGTACACTTTACAAAATCTGTATGGTTTATGTATACATTTCAATAAAATTGATTATAAAATTTTTAAAAGTCACAGAAAAACAAACACAACAAACAGAAAAAGGTCATGAGGAAGAATAATAATGTTTGATTAGGATTTTAATAAAATTATTGTATAATAATTAAGATTTTAAAAATAACTTATTTAATAATAATGCAGTAAAACTAAGAAATCACTGATCAATACTAAGTTATAAACAGTTGTTTAAATTGAAAGCTCCACATATAGAGAAAAATCTAAAAATCATTTAAATTATATGCAATTTCTGATGAAAGAACCCTAATCATCTGCCTGATACAAAAATAGTGGGAGAAGAAAAAATAATATGCTTAAATTATCAAAAGGAAATACTTTTAAAATTATGTAATTTATCAGTTTAATAGGATGGCTAAAAGTCATTTTTAGTTATTGAATAATTCAAAAAATTTAGTACCAATAAAATAAGAGAAAAGTATGGGAGATTGAATTTTCATTGACAGAAAACAGAAAGTCAAAAGTTACATGTGAATTATAGTAAAAACTGATGACAAAAATATGAATTTCAATTTCTAATGTAGCATGATAGATAGTAATAATTAATCAATTAAATAATGTATGAGTCATTATCTTAATCATAAACTATATATTATATGATTATCATGTACTCAGCAATGTTGTAAATGTTTTATATAAGGAAGGAATTCATAGAATATGCCTCTGGCAGATGAGAAAACTAATACAGAATGAAATCAGGTAACTTGTCAACATCAGTACCTCTACAAAGAGGAAGGATTTAATTAGACAGATTCCAGAGCCTCCAGTCATGTTTTTGTTGTTGTGGTTGTTGCTGTTTGTTTGATTTAATCATAGACATTTCAAACATGCATAAAAGATTGAAAAAAGTGTAGTGATACCTCATATATCTATTACCTAATTTCATCAATTACAAACATGTGCCCAATTTTGGTTCATCCAAAGCACCTATTATAGATTGTATCATATCCCCGGTCCTGTGGACTTGAACTCATTTGTAAATAGGATATTTGAAGATCCTATTTGGAAAAGGAAAAATGAGACAGGCTGGGCCTTTATCCAATATGGCGCAGTACTTACAAGCAAAGGAAATTGGAAATCAGAGAGAGATTGACCTGTGTCAGAGGATTCCTTGAAATCATCACCTGAAGCCTGCAGACTTTTGGAAAAGTTTGGCCTTACTGATACCTTGATTTTGGACTTATAGACTCCAAATCTGTAAGACAGTAAATTCATGTTATTTAAGTCAACCAGTTTGCAGTATTTGTCATAGAAGCCCTTGCAAAATAATTAAGTACTCATTCCCCTTATCCCAACTATATTATTATTTCAGTATGCCTCTCAATACAATTAGGACTCCAAATTATAAAACAAATATTTAATTATTACATTTAAATATATTATCAATAGTAGTTCCTTAGCAGTGCCAAACAAACAGTAGGTGTCGAATTATTCCTGTTGAATCATAAGTGCTTTTTAATATTTTTTTCCAATCAGAATTTTTAAAAAAGCCACACATTTGAATGACCTCTTTTTTAAAATTCACGTACCATACAATTCATCAAAGTGTACAATGAATGGCTCTCTTTTCATCATGACAATTTATAATATTTTCTTTGCTCCAAGACAAATTAAAAAAAAAAAACACATGCTCTTATACCCCCCTATTATTGACACTTAACAATGGAGTAGTGTCTTTTTTACAATTGATAAGAGAATATTAAAATATTACTGTTAACTATAGTCCACAGTTTGCATTAGGCATACTTTTTCCAATATACTACTTCATTGTTGACACCTTATAATGATGTAAATTTGTCCAAGTCTATGGAAGAACATTCTTATATTTGTACTATTAACCACATTTATTGTCCACGAGAGAGTTCACTATTTTATACCGTCCCATAATTCATCCTGTATCTTTTGTTGTTTGTTTTTAAATCTTTAACAATTTCCTCTCCTCGTTTTATTTTCTTGTCATTTAATTGCTGATAAAACACGCCTTTTGTCTTATATATTTTACCAAATTTAGGATTTTCTATTACAGTTCCATACTTGCTAAACTTGTTTCTCTGTCTCTTTTATTTCCTATGATGTGGAAATTTGATTGAATTCTGGTTTTATTGTTTTACAAACAATGCAGGTGAAACATTTCATCTTTTGTTACATAATAGCAAGAGGACCATAATATCTGAGGGCCTTTTTTATTAATGGTAATGCATTTATTCATTATGTTCAGGAGTTTTTAATCTGTTCCATCCTTAATAAAATTCCCCATTAATATTTCATCTAATGATCTTACCAGGTGCTGCTGATTGAGACAATAATCTAAAAATATTTTAATATTTTCATTCCTTTTGGATGTATTCTCTGGAAATGTTCTATAAATAATCACTTTTCTTCATCTACTATTTGTTTACACTGAAATACAGTTCATTGAAACATCAAAAGTGATCATATTTTTTGTTTGGACTTTGGATTTTTGTTTTGTTTCTTTATAGGCCTTTCTGTATGTCCTATTTTATTTTGTCCTATGGTTTATCTTACAGGAAATGTGCATTACACTACTATTGTTTGAAGTCATTTAAAATATTTCCTTTTTCTAGTAAAGCCATAAATGAAATATAAAGTTAGATAAGTTTTTCATTCCTTTCAATGTTCAGGATTTTAAAACTTTTAATTGAATTTTGTTGTATTATTATATAAGATATTTTGAAAAACTCAGAGTAAAATCTGCAAAATAAAGTGCATACAGAGAAGTACCTTTTATCTCTCCTTGGGCTGTATTGTGGACTTCCTGCCTCTTTACAAATTCATCTTTATTTGATTTGGTATATCCTTCCATTTTATTAAAATATATAAATATTGCATACAGTATTTTGAACCACACATTTTTTATATCATAGCATCCTACAGATACTACCATCATGTTATTTCATATAAATATATGTGTGTATGTACATATATATTCATGTATTATACACTTTTACAATTGCATAGTATTGTAATTAAAGGTGAAATGCAGCATCTGTGTAAACATACACACATTCCTTCCAGAAATATTTGTATGATATCAATCTGAAATATTTGAGGTACATTTTTATGGTGAGATGCCCCATCTATTTTCTGTGATTGTTCGTATGTTTCTGTAAAAATTACCCCACTTTCTTTTGGACTGGTTTAATATACTATAGTATACATACTGCTTTACATCAATATATGTATGTTCAATCTTATTAATTACAGTACTTACATCTTTGATATCTCTGTCTCTGCATTTCCTTGATGTTTTGAATGGTTTGTGATATGGTGTGTTAAAATATACAACTGCAACTGCTGTTTTATCTATTGATTTCTGCAACTGCTGTATTTTTGATTTGTTTATTTTAAAGCTACTTTGTTAGCCTCAATATCCTACATCTTGTATTTTTTTTGAGATGTGATGCATTTATTTACCTATTTATTTATTTATTTATTTATTTATTTATTTAATATATATATATTTTAAAAGATGCTTAAGTTACATAAATGTTACACAGAAATTACAGGGATTCCCATGTTCCCCACCTCCAACACCTCCCATAACATCCCATTTTTAATTGCTGTTTTGTAAGGTGTATGTAATTTTTGTTGGTTTATCTTTTTATACTTTAAATTTTGCCATTATAGAATTTGCATTTATTTTTAATTATAAAAGGAAGAGGAAGAAAATAAAAGAAACCAAACCAGTGTTGATTTGGAGAGTGTCACCTCATAGGCTCAGGAGGATAGGCTTCAGGCCCACTAGTGGTTGTGGGTTAAGGTTCATACAGTGCCATCAGACAAGGCCAAATATGGTAGAGGGTTCCCTGTGTTCATCAGGGACTGCAAACTGAACCTGAACTAAAAATGTGGGATCCACATTTCTCAAAAGAAATAAATGGAGGAAAGGGTGACAGGAACTGAATTCAAAGATTAAGGTTAAAGCAAGGATTGGAGAAATTCATTTTTTCCTCTACCCTGGGAAGAAGAGTGGTTGCAAATTAACTGTGGGATGACATTTAGTTTTCAATTAATGATTGTAAAGAACAACAAACTCTTCAGCTCAATTTCTTTCTGAGTTGAGTTGAATCATTTGAAAACTGGGTCTGCCATTGTTTTGGTTATGTATATATACACAAATGGAACACATCTGTATGATGCACTCACCATCAATAACATCTCTGTCCCACTTTTTAAATATTCACATAGTTTGAAATATCCATTGTAATTCAAACATACATTTTAATGTTTATCACCCAACATAAGGTCTTTGAGATTCATCTATGTTGTTAAATGTGACATAACTTCACTCCTCCTTACAGCTAAGACTCTTTAGTATTTATATACCACATTTTGTTTATCCATTCATCTGCTGATGGATGCTTGGGCTGTTTCCAATTTTAATCCATTAAAATTCAATGTTATTCTGTCAAGGCAATATTGACTTTACCCATTTTTTCTTTGTGCTTATATATGTCATATCTTATTTTATTTCTCTTTTTATCCTTTAGTTACTCTTACTAATAATCTTCCTTTCTACACTCTCTTCTAACATTTCCTCATTTTGTTTTCTTTCAACTTGCAGAACCCACTATATTATTTCTTGAAAGGCAGGACTCTTGTTGACAAATTCTCTCAATTTCTGTTTATCTGTGACTATTTTGATCTCTCCATCATTTTTAAATTACAGTTTTGTTAGATACAGAATTCTTGGCTGGTAGTTTTGTTTTTCTTTCAGAACCTTAACTATGTCATACAACTGCCTTCTTGCCTCCATGGTTTCAGATGAGAAATCAGCACTTCATCTTTTCAAGCTCCCTTTATAAGTGATAAATCTCTTTTATCTTGCTGATTTCAGGATTCTCTTTATCTTGAGTCTTTGATAATCTAATAGGTATGTGACTTGGGCTACTTCTGCTAGGATAATTATGCTTGGAGTACACTGTGATCCTGGACATGTATATCCATGTCCCTCATAAGAGGTGGAAGCTTTTGCCAATGTTTTTTCAAATATTTATTCTGCCCCATTTCCCTACTCTTCTCCCTCTGGGATGCCCATAATGCATATGTTTGTGAATTTCATATTGTCTTTCAATTCCCTGAGTTCCTAGTGAACATTTTCTAATTTTTTGTCCATCTATTCTTCTATCTCAGTAATTTGGGATGTCCTATCTTAGATTTTGCTAATTCTTTCCTCTGTCTGTTTAAATTTGATGCTATGTTTTTCTAGTATATTTTAATTTTCTTGCATTGTGCTTTTCACCATTGTAAGATCTGTTATCTTTTTATGTATGTTTACAATTCTTCTATATGTTTCCCCAGAGGTTTTGATATTCTATATCTCTTTCTTCATTTCATTGAGTTGATTAGAATATTTGGTATAGAGTTCTTTGTTGGGAATCTTTTTCTTTCAGCACCTTAACAATATTGAACCACTGCCTTCCCACCTCCATGGTTTGAAATGAGAAATGGGCTCTTAATCTTATTAAGCTTCCCTTATATGAGATGACTCTCTTTTTCTCTTGCTCCTTTCAAGATTATTTCTTATTTTTTGGCATTTGACTATCTGAATAGTATGTGTCTCGGGGTAGGTCTGCTAGGATTTATTCTATTTGGAGTATGCTGGGCTTCCTGTACATGTACATACATGCCCCTCATAAGAGCTGGAAAATGCTGGCCTTTAATTCCTCAAACAATATTCCTGTCTTTTTCCCCTTCTTTTGTCTCTGGGATACCCATAATGCCTCTATTTGTGCATTTTTTGCAGTCATTCAATTCTCTGAGACCCTGCTGAATTCTTTTCCTTTTTTTGGTCTATTTGTTCTACTATCTGTATGACTTCAGATGTCCTATCTTCCTCTTTGCTAATTTGTATCTCTGCCTGTTCAAATTTGTTGTTGTATGATTCTAGTGCATTTTTAATCTCTTTCATTGTCACTTTCATTACCATAAGACCTGTAATTTTTGTAAGTTTACAATTTCTTCTATATGTTAACCCAGGGTCTTCTTAATATCCCTTATCTCTTCCCTCATCTCCTTGAATTGATTAAGGATATTTGTTTGGACATCTTTGATTAACTGTTCCACTTTCTGAGTATCTTCTTGCCTTTTACCTTAATCATTTGACTGGACCATGTCTTTATGTTACTTAATATGACTTGTAATTTTTTGCTGATATTTAGGCATTTGTTTATACTGATGGATCTATCCTATTGTCATTTTTCTCTTCCTTAAGCTTTTGTTTTCATTTGTGTTTGTGTTGAGTCTTCTTTGACATTTGGTTCTTCTTATCCTAAACCTTTAAAAGTATCTATATTTAATTGACTTTCCACAGCTTCTGGAGGAGTAGTACAGCCTGCCATTTCCAAATCTGGCATTGGCATATTGGATCTTCTTTGCCTTCTTTCTGACTAATAGTTTGTCAGTGAGCTGGATGCTAACATTTTGGGACAGTGAGCAGGGTGCTAACAGTTCAAAAACCCAGCTAAAACTTACATGTAAAAGTCATTTGCATATATAAAATGTTAGCTTCAGATATAAGGGGGTAAAGATACAAGATGGTGGGATAAGGACTAGCAAGCTGCACTCTTCTTCAAGAATCTGGAGGAAGGTAGGCAGGTTTACCTGTTTACCTGGCAGAAAGGAAAAATGAAGGACTGCAAGGGCAATCAAAAAGGGCAGCTATAAAAGGGGCACCCAGTTGGCCAGGTGAGAGGGAGGTCAAGGGAAATAGAACATGCTAGCTACCACACAGAAAGTTCAAAGGGAGAGGGAAGATAGGGAAGTGATTTGGCTGGAAGACCAGCACTCATCTGCATCTGAGATTGAAGTAAGCCACCAGGTGAACAAGAGCATATCCTAGTGCCCAGCAGGCTCTTGAAGTGGGGGCTCTATGGGGCAAACAGTTGTGAGACCAGCACCCAGCCAGCTAAGGGTAGAGTGGAGTAGGAGGGAAGGGAGATAGGGTGGGTGGACTGGATCTCAGCTGGTTCTCTGGAAAGGAAATATGCCAGCTAGTGCTGAAGTAGGTCTTGGGAGAGGGGTTTGGGGAAGGAGTAGCTGATAAGGCAAGCTGACACACCTAACCAGCCTGGGAGAGAGAGGAACTGGATCAGTGAGGGGTGGGCAGGCAGGTGCCTAACAGTCTAGTAGAGTGGAGAGCCATGAGAGAAAGCCAATAAACCTTCTGAAGCCCAATCTACCTAAGGTAAAAGTGGAAGGGCAGAGGCAAGCAGCAAGCCTTCAGAAGACCAACTGGCCTGAAGGATAGGGGGATGGGCAGCCCATAAGCTGTCAAGTATCCAACTACTCCAGAAGAGAAGTGAACCAGAGAGCAATCCAGCAGCGTGTCAGACACCCAGCCAGCTACCTGGAGGAGAGGGAGTTGAGAGACTAGCATCCTAATGACAGGGAAGTTCAACTGAGATTTTTGTTAGGGTTTTCATGTTTCATTCTCTATACTTTTATATGTTTCTTTACTCATTAATTTACCTGGGTAGAGTGGGCTGCAGGGTGATTGGTGAACAGTGGCAGACTGAGGCACTTGCTAGTTGCCTGACAGGGAGGCTTGCTTTTACTGTTTATTTTTTTCTCCTTATTTTCATTATTTCTTTTCTTTCTTAATTTCTCCCTCATCCTTTGCTTTTATTTCCCTTAGGCTTCTCTTGTTTGGTCATCATTTTCTTTCTTTTCTTCTCAATTTTCTGATTTTACTTTATTTTATTTTCCTGTTTTATTTTTATTCCACCATTTTAATACTTACTCCATTTTACTTTTTATGATTTTCCACACTTACTAATTATTTTTCCTGGCTCTTTTATGTTTCATTTTCCATCCATTTTTATTATTATTATTATTTATTTTTTTTAAAGACTAAGTATGATTTTTTTTTAATTATGGGTAAAAATCAAAATTCTCACAATACATACAAACATTTGCAAAATGATATATAGATACATATGCATATGCAACTCCTACCCTACAGCTCAATGGACTCATCCAAGTCACCTGGTGAGCAGACAATGATGGGAAATGGCAATCCCAGGGAATGGAGAGGGCCTGCATCTGCAGGCAGGATCATCCCACCCACCATATCCATGGGATATAAGCCTTCTCTCACTTGGAATTGGAGTGGACATCACCATCCCAGTCGCCTCTGGATTGGGGGAAGAACTATGGACTAGAGTGGACTTGATGGTATTCTCTTGCTCACATATGGTGATTCTTGCAATGCAAGAAATTATAACAATGAGGTGGAGCCCGTGGCCACTTGACATTTTTATTATTAATATTCTTTATTTTCTTCTTTCATTCCTTTTTATGGTCTTAATATTTTTAGGGGGAACACAGACAAATGCAATGATATAAAATAAATGGTACCAAGGGTCAGTGAAGACTCTTTTTTTAAATATATTTTTTATTTAATTTTAAAGGATACTTAAATTACATAAATGTTACATGAAAGAATGTAAGGGATTACTATATGTCCCACTTCCTACACTTCCCACTTTCCCCCACATTAACAACTTCTTTCATTATTGTGATGCATTCATTGCAATTGATGAACACATTTTGGAGCATTCCCACTAAAGATGGATTATAGTTTACATTGCAGTTTACACTTTCTCCCTAAATTCTTAGGTTATGGCAAGATATATAATGGTTTTTATCTGTCATTGCAATGTCATTTAGGACAATTCCAAGTCCTGAAAATGCTCCCATGTTGCACCTCTTTTTCCCTTTCCCTGACTTCAGTACCTCCAGTGACCACTGGCTCCACATCAATGCTATAATTTCTTCCATTGCTAGAATCACAATAAGTTTATAGTAGAATACCATTAATTCCACTTTAGTCCATATTTTATTCCCCAATCCTGAGGATTCTGGGATAATGATGTCCACTCCACCTCTAATTGAGAGGGGGCTTCAATCCTATATGGCTGATGGATGGGACTCTCTTGCTTGCAGTTGTAGACTCTCTCAGTTCCTTGGTATGATGGTTGTCCATCCTCTTCTCCTTGATCATTGTTCTGGGTTAGTACATTGAACTGTACAGTAGGTGTTGCAACTCTGCTATGGCTCAGGGGCCAGCTGGCACATGGACAGCCCAGAGATTCAAGTCAGTCAAAGTGGATTCTTAACACAAAAGAAAATGAAATAAAATCTTAGAGTAGAAAGAGAATCTAACCAAGTGAAAAAGCCCATCAAGATTAATAGATACTTGACACCTAAAAAAATTACAACCCATATTAAGAAACACAAAGACATGGCCCAGTGTATGGGACAAACTAAAAAGCAGAAG
>JAKSZT010004015.1:1457-12398 GCA_026826555.1 Tolypeutes matacus
CAGGGATCATTGCCATCAGTTAGAAGAGACATTTGGGAGTCAGGGACTTCATACAATGGATGCCCACACTCTCCATGTAGGTGACAGCTGATTTCACATAATTAATGAATATCTTTAATTTGTTTGTTCATTTACTTTCATTGCCTGTCTTTCTTTGCTAGAATGTCAGCTCCATCCTCAGTGGTGGGATCTTTGTTTTTTTCCGATTATTCCAAATGCCCATCATTGCCTGGCACCAAGTGGGCGCTCTGTAAATATGTGTTGTATAAATTCTCATCCCTTGGAAGGCTGGGACAAAGATTTCCATTTTATTGAAGAACACTGAGGCAGAGAGAGCTGTTGTTACCCGCTCAGAGTTACACAGCTGGTTAGTGGTGGGGCTGGGACTCACACCCCATGTCTTGAAGGCTCTTTATCTTTTAGTCAGGGCATCCCAACCTGGTGCAGAAATATGAAAGAGGATTATAAGCATATAAGTAGTTGTCCTTTTTTAGCTGTTCTCTGCAGAAAGCATGGGAAACAGGAGAGGTGGGAATTCTAGTAACAGCTAGCATTTCTTAAGGGTTGGACACCACTGTGAGCAGTTTACTATGACAAAGTCATCTAATCCTTACAACAACCCAATGCAGTGGGTTCTACTATTATCCAGTGAGACCGAAGCACAGAGAGGTTAGGCATGTCGCCCACACTCAAATTCTGAACCCAAACTCTTAATCCCTACTTTTACCCTTAACTCTATTGAATGAAAGAAAACTGGGGAAGCAGATGTGGCTCAATTGGTTGGGCTCCTATTTACCATATGGGAGGCCCTGGGGTCGATTCCTGGGGCCTCCTGGTGAAGGCAAGCTGGCGGAGCTGATGGCCCGCGTGGCGCAGTGAGCTGGCGCAGCAAGATGACGCCACAAAGAGAGACAAGCAGACACAGAAAAACGCACAAATGGACACAGCAAGCACAAGCAGCAAGGGATGGTGGTGGTAAATAAATATATAAAATCTTTAAAAAAAAAAAAAGAAAACTGTTGTTTAGCGTTTGAATGGGGCTGATGTTTCTATCAAACATAGCACATGTGCTGGTCTGGAGGTTGGATTCTAAGAACATTTAGATGGCATCTCTATCCAATAGTAGCCGTCAGATAACAGGTACTGCCCCACCACGTTTCTCTCAATTAGTAATGGTTCTCTTAGCACAGCAAGTCAGAAATCCTGTTGTAAATCCCTACTCAGCGACAAACTCCCTATATGGTCCTGGGCAGCTCCCTTCCCTTCTTCCCTTCCCAGTTTCCTCATCTTTAAAACCAGCACAGATGTTCCCAAAGGACACTGACTGCATGCTGTGCCATCCTTTCATCCAATACCCTGAAATTCTGTGATCCCACCAAGGGAGCTGTGGTATGTCTGGAACATTTCTACATTAAGCCTTCGGAGGCTCACTTTTAACCCCTCATAGATGTCTCTTACAAATTATCCAGGGTCATGGATTAGTTGAAATACAAAAGCTTGATTTCCTCTGCTTGGCTACTGTTATAAGCAATGATCAAAAGGAGTCAAGAAACAAACACACTTGGCTTGAGAGAGAATGCCGGCATAGACTGGAGGGGGGTGAGGGGACTTTCACTCCCTGGTACCCCTCCATGTTTTGAAATCTCTGGGGCCTGTGACTCCCTGCTGCATTGGGGAGTGCTGAGATGAATCATAACATTTTGAGCCCTCAAAGAAAGGGAGAAGAAAGGGGACAGAGGCCAGGGAGAGTGAAGGCTCAGTGTTTTCTCGGTTAAATACATGTTTTCATTGCCGTGTGATGGGCTGAGAGGAATGAATGGCCGTGATTTAGTTATCTTTTGGATGGATGATTTTAAATGCATGTTGGAAACGGCTTTCAGGAGACTGGCTCTTAAAGCTGGGGCACAAAGTGGAAGTCTTTGGTAGGGGGAGCACTGCTTGTCTTTCAGAGATTGTAAAAGCTTAGCCAGGGCTTTGAGAATCCTGGGGCAGGAATTTTGTTTCTGGTTGTTTTTTTCAAATGGCCACACTTTCACTTCCACCCCATAATCCTTCAGGCTGTTATCAGACACCCTGACATAGGCCAAGAGAAGAGAATAAGACTGTTGCAGGGGAGGGAGGGAGGGAAGATGTGAAGAGCAAAGGGGTGACTACAGAATTACTCTAATCCATACCATCTTGAAATGGGCGCTATCCGGGAACAGGATGATGGTGGGCACTATGGGGGGGAAGGCAGTGAAAGACCAGCGCTAGATGAGTTGTTAAAACTCTGCCCAACAGTGCATGGGCAAACTGATCAGCTTTGGAAGTCTTGCTTAGCAGCTCACCTGCCTCAATAGCTTTGTCTCCCATATGATCCAAAATGGCACCAGGGAAAACTGCCAAGTTAGCCTTTTGTCTCTACCCCGATCCTCTCCTATAGTAAGAGTCCATCAGGGCCACTCCCAGCTTGAAAATCTTTAAGGGCTTCTCAGCAGCCAAGGGTAAGGACTGAATTCTGAGCACATTCTCTAGGTAAAGCATCATGAGTGTGTGTGTGTATGTGTGTGTATATAATTTTATCCTCACAGCAACCACCTAAGATAAGTGGTCTTATCATCCACATGTTGCACATGAAGAAATCAAGTAGCAGAGAGGTTGCGTGACTTGCCCAAGATGGCAAAGTGGCAGAGCCAGGATTTGAACCCAAGAGACTACACCCTTAAAAGCGCTGTGCAATATTGTCTCCGTCTCTCTTTCCTGATACCCCTTCAGCAGCCGGTGTGCTTTTCCTGGGCTTCCAATCACCTGCACAGTTCTGCGCTACCCTATTGCATTTGTCTGGATGTTCTTCCTCTGTACCTAACTCTACCTGAAAAGTATATTAATTCTTGAGAGGTGGTTGCAAGTTCACCTTCTCCCCAGAGCCATCCCCATCAGCCCTGGCAAATTCATTTCTCCTTTTTCCCAACTCCCAGAGCTCTGGAGCGCCCCCAAGCTACCACTGCACCTCTGGGTGGTAATCTTGTAACTCCTTGGCTGTCTTTCCCACCAGACTGGAAGCTCCTCAAAGACAAGACCTCCAACTAAACTCCCACTTAAAATAATTGAGGCGTGCTCCTAAGGAAAAGAATCGAGATCTACAAGACCTACTAATAGTTAATGACACTCTTTTCCATATTTAATGGAGGAGAATTTTAATGTGCAATCGGAAAGAAATCACAAAAGAATGATTGGCAGCCCCCAAGTGTCTCAGAGTGTATTCTTACTTTGTCTCTGCCAGCTTTGCCTAGAGAGTTTAGGAATTAATTGGGCACATCTGACGCTGACTTACCTGAAAGAGTTGCAGTTGCAGCAAGCATCTCCTTCTACCACACCACCACCTGCCAGGCTTAACCTGTAAAGATTGCCAGGTTCAATTACCGCATTATTCCCTCCTTCCCTGATCCTCCAGCTGTTGTGATTGTCTTCACTCCTAACACCTTTAAAAAAAAAATAAGCCACTCTCCTTTAGCTTGTATTTTCTATTGGTGGCAGAAGTCCAACTCTTCTGTGCCCCTTTTCACGGTGGACAATCCCTCCCCACTGTGTGAGCCTCTGTTTCCTCCTCCACGTAAGGCTACCTGCCTCAGAGAAATCATGTCTGTGACAGTACTTTGTCAACTGTCAAGTAGTACCTAAGTTTAGCTTGTTATTCATTGGTTCTGAAATGGGCTTTGGGGCCAAGCTTGGCGATAACAGTACTACAGGCCCACTATTTCTAGTGGATGGAGGTACCTGCTTCCTGAAATGCTCTAAATACCCCCCCAAAAATGAACCAACACAATCAGACCGGAGCCCTCGACATCACAAAGTTCTCTTTGTCCATTTACTTAGCATGAGTCATTTAGTTTTAATTTACGAACATATTTCATAACCTACCAGCAAATGGTCTGCAGTGTATTTTTGAAAAATGTTGAATCCTAGTAAAGTGAGACCTCATTTTTGATCCCGAGTTTAGAAATCTGGGCCCTGATAAGAACAGGGAGGCTGTCAGACTTTTGGGGAGACTTTTACAATCTATGAATTTGTAATGCATGAAGTACTCGGGTTTCTTTACAATTGACCTCAAAAAGCAAGATAACTTTCACAAGGGCCTATTGCAAGGGCCTGTGACCTGTGTTATTGTGTCTTCAAGAAAGACATGTCCATCCACCCCCAACTACTTTTTTTTTCTTTAGGAGGTACCAGAGATTGAACACGGGACCTGGTACATGGGATGCAGGCGCTCAACTACTGAGCTACACACACTCTGTCCCCAACTCCTAAAGAGACTTTAGAGTTGACCACTGTTCAGTCTAAGTAAGGATGAGATTTTTTTTTTCCTGAAATGACTACTTTTTAATTTCATTAGAATATTTGAGAAAGAGACCCTCCCCATCTGATTCCTCATCTCAAGGGAGCAAGAAACAGTATCAATCTTCTGAACGTATCCCCATTTTACAGACGAGAAAACTGAGGCCATGATAACCATCACAGATATTTTTCTGGCGATTCCCCCTCACCAAAGTTGCTGCAGGTCAGGGCCAGAAATCTGCCCTTTGTACTCCTGTCAATGAGTACATTAATTAACCTCTGGGCCACACTGTAAAATGAACTCTAAAGAAGTATTCTGAGTCCACCTACACAATTTTATAACTCAGGAGGGTTTCATTTAATGCAATGCTTTAAAAGGTTTTTTACCCATGAAATATAAGGACAAGTAGAACTGGCTCTATGTAGTTTGGCGAACACACCCGTCAGGGTCATGAAAGTTTCTTTAATATTCATCTGTGACTAGTCATCAGTCACTTGGACCAAATCAATAATTTTCTGTATAACTGCCTTAATAGCACTACCTGGTCCATCTAGCCAAATGCAAATCTTTTTTTATCCCCCAGAGGATTTTATTTTACACTGCGGTACATTGTGGAAATTTGTTCAACGTACCCCCCAAAATTGCCGTTCCTTTCCATGATTCTTTGGTACTTGAAATGAAGGAACTTTCTCTGCTTCACTACCCTGTTCTTAGTCCATGACAACTTTATAGCACATAAAAGCATTTAAATGAGTAGCACCTTCATGGTCATTTTCCTGGATTCCATCTCACCCACCTACAACCCGAGCCAGGGCCTACTTTTTTCCCAGATTGCCAGCAGAATCAGATGTGACCTGGGCAACTGAAGGCCAGTATTAGACTTAGAATTTTTTTGTTTCCCATGTATGAGGTCCTGGGTTCAACCTCTGGTACCTTCATTTAAAAAAAAAATAAAAGGTTTTAAAAATAATTAATTAATTAAAAAAAAAAAAAAAAGGTGACTAAAAATAGCAAAGTTAGACACAGGAATCTCTTCTCCAGAAAAATAGCTAGAGGACAAGCTGAAACAGCCCCGAAAAAGATCTTCTAGGGTTTAGGTCAGCAGGTGAAGGATGCACACCACCCAGGGGAGAGAGGGACAGAAGAGGGAAATCGCGACTACAGAACCGTGAGTTGCAAGTAGCAGCTTCTGCTGCTGCCGGCACCCTCTCCCACACTCTTCAGAATTCTCGGGCCCCTGGGCCTGCGACCACAGACAAAGGGGGCTTCAGGGATCTGCCACTCCCGGAAAGGGGAGAGAGAGGGACACAGCCTTAGGCTGACTCAGGTTCGGACCTGAAATTTGGGCTGCAGAGCCCCACGGACCCTTCCACACGGCGGTTTGCCCTGGGAGCCTAGAAAGGACTGGAGAAATCCGATCCTCGCAACCTCCCTCTCTTCTAGCCTGGACTAATTGTTGAGGACACCATGGGAGAGGGGAGAGAGAGCCTGGGGCTGACCCTGCTTTGGACTCCCAGGTTTGGTCTGCCCTGTCCCTAGAGCCCTTCCAGGCTGGGTGGGGCTGCGCCATTGTTTGCCTTGGAGCCTGCAAGGGGCTAAAGATATACAAACCTCCCAATCTCATCCTCTACTAACAGGGACTGATTGTTGAGGATTCAGAAGGGAGCGGAAATATTTCCTAGCTGGGAAAAGGGGGGCGCTAGGAGAGAAGTCTGGAGAATTGTCTCAGAAAGTTTGAATCACAGGGCTCCTAGCCCCCAGACAGGAAGCTCTATCACATTGATCTGGTCTGTGTCACAACAAATACACTCTGACCAGGCATTGAATTGAAAGCAGCCAACAAGCACCATCTCCTGGCAGACCAAGGAAGTACACATAAGAAAATTAATAAGTAAGAGAGTCTTTTCCTGGCCTCTATAGCCTCCCTGCCCAAGGCCCTAGGAAACGACCCTACAACCAATTACTGGGTCCAGTGCCCAGTTTTGAGCAACCAGCAGAACAATCCTAACAATCAAGGTTGAGACAAAAATCAAAGAGCGGTGGTAATTCACAGCCTCCTGCCACTAAAACCCCATAAAAGAGAAAGACATAGAGAATCTAAGTAAAATACAAACTAACCAGATACCTAAGCACCAACAAAAAATTATGGGCCATACTAAGAAAATAGAAGACATGGCCCAAGAAAAGGAATACAGCAAAGTCCCAGAAGAGATGCAGAATTTGAGAGAACTAATCAGTGAGATGAGCACACATTTCCAAAATCAAATTAATAAGATGAAATAGAATATAGTTAAAGAGATCAATGACATCAAGAAGTCATTGCACGAACGTAAAGAAGAATTTGAAATCATGAACAGAAAAGTAACGGAGTTCATGGGAATGAAAGACACAATAGGTGAAGTAAAAAATACATTTGAAACATACAACAGCAGACTCGAAATGATAGAAGAAAGAATAAGTGATACTGAAGACAGAGCAGCTAAAATTGAAGAGAGAAAAGAACAGAGAGAGAAAAGAATGGAAAAACTTGAGCAGGGCTCAGAGAGTTGAATGACAACACAAAACGCAAGAACATACGCGTCATTGGAGTTCCAGAAGGAGAAGAGAAAGGAAAAGGGGCAGAAAGAGTATTTCAGGAAATAATAGCTGAAAATTTCCCAACTCTCACGAAAGAAATGAACTTTCATGTCCAAGAAGCACACCGTACCCCAATAAGAATAAATCCAAATAGACCTACGCCAAGACACATATTATTCAGAATGTCAAATGTAAAAGATAAAGAGAAAATGCTCAGAGCAGCAAGAGAGAAGCAAATGATCACGTACAAAGGACATCCAGTAAGACTTTGTGCAGATTTCTCTTCAGAAACCATGGAGACGAGAAGACAGTGGTATGATACAATTAGGAAACTGAAAGAGAAAAACTGCCAGCCGAGAATTCTTTACCCAGCAAAACTGTCCTTCAAATATGAAGGTGAATATAAAGTATTCACAAACAAACAGAAACTAAGAGAGTTTGCAAAAAAGAACCCACCTTTGCAGGAAATATTAAAGGAAGCCTTAGAACCTGAAAGAAAAAGATAGGAGAGAGAGGCTTGGAGGAGAGCTATACTCCAAGAAAAGCAAAAAAGATAACCAAAAGAGTAAAAAGAAAGACAAAAATAAGATGACATATGAAAACCAAAGAATAAAATGGAGGAAATAAATAGTGCATTTTCAGTAATATCATTGAATGTGAATGGGTTAAATTCCCTAATCAAAAGATACAAGCTGACAGAATGGATAAAAAAACATGAGCCATCCATATGCTGCTTACAAGAAACTCACCTCAGACACAAGGATACAAGCCGGCTGAAAGTAAAAGGTTGGAAAAAGATACTCCATGTGAATAGTAAACAGAAAAGAGCAGGGGTAGCTATACTAATATCAGACAAAACAGACTTCAAATGCAAAAAAGTGATAAGAGATGTGGAATGCCATTATATATTAATAAAAGGGACGATCCTCCAGGAAGATATAACAGTCATAAATATCTACGCACCTAACCAGGTTGCCCCAAAATATATGAGACAAACTCTGGTAAAACTGAAGGGAGAAATAGACATTTCTACAATAATCGTCGGAGACTTCAACACTCCTCTCACATCATTAGATAGAGCAACTAGACAGAAGATCAACAAGGAAACAGAGAACTTGAACAATATGATAAACAAGTTAGACCTAACAGACATATACAGAACACTGCATCCAAACTCAGCGGATTATACATTCTTCTCAAGTGCCTATGGATCTTTCTCCAGGATAGACCACATGTTAGGTCACAATACAGCTCTCAATAAATATAAAAGGATTGAAATTATACAAAGCACCCTCTCAGACCATAATGGAATGAAACTAGAAATCAATAACAGACAGGAAAAAAGGAAATTTGCAAATGTGTGGAGACTGAACAACACATTCCTAAATATTCAGTGGGCCAAAGAAGAAATTGCAAGTGAAATCAGTAAATATATTGAGACAAATGAAAATGAGAACACAACATATCAACACTTATGGGATACAGCAAAGGCAGTCTTGAGAGGGAAATTTATAGCCCTAAATGCCTATATTAAGAAACAAGAAAGAGCTAAACTCAAAGATTTAACTGAACAACTTGAGAAACTAGAGAAAGAACAGCAAACCAATCCCAAAGCAAAAAGAAGGAAAGAAATAATAAAGATTAGAGCGGAAATAAATGAAAATGACAACAGAAAAGCAATAGAGAAAATCAACAAAACCAAAAGCTGGTTCTTTGAGAAGATCAATAAAATTGGCAAACCCCTCACTAGACTAACAAAGAAAAAAAGAGAGAAGATGCAAATAAATACAATCAGAAATGAAAGGGGGGAAATTACAAATGACCTCACAGAAATAAAAAGAATCATAAGAGGATATTATGAGAAACTATATGCCAACAAAATAGACAACCCAGATGAAATGGACAAATTTCTAGAGACTCATAACCAACCTACACTGACACAACAAGAAATACAAGAACTTAACAAACCAATCACAATTAAGGAGATTGAATCTGTCATCAAGAATCTCCCAGCAAAGAAAAGTCCAGGACCAGATGGCTTCACAGGTGAGTTCTACCAAGCATTTCTAAAAGAATTAACACCAATCCTGTTTAAACTATTCCAAAAAATTGAAGAGAAGGGAAAATTACCCAACACATTTTATGAAGCCAACATCACCCTAATACCAAAGCCAGATAAAGATTCCAGGAGAAAAGAAAATTACAGACCAATCTCTCTCATGAACATAGATGCAAAATTTCTCAACAAAATACTTGCAAATAGAATCCAACAGCATATCAAAAGACTTATACATCACGACCAAGTGGGATTTATTCCTGGTATGCAAGGCTGGTTCAACATAAGAAAATCAATCAATGTAATACACCACATTAACTAGTTGAAGGAAAAAACCACATGATCATCTCAATAGATGCAGAAAAGGCATTCGACAAAATCCAACATCCTTTTTTGATAAAAATACTTCAAAAGATAGGAATAAAAGGAAAATTCCTCAATATGATAAAAGGCATAAATGAAAAACCCACAGCTTTCCCCCTAAGTTCAGGAACAAGACAAGGATGCCCACTGTCACCATTGTTATTCAACATTGTACTAGAAGTTCTAGCGAGGGCAATTAGACAAGTAAAAAAAATTAAAGCGTCCAAATAGGAAAAGAGGAAGTAAAACTCTCACTGTTTGCGGATGACATGATCCTGTATTTAGAAAATCCTGAAGTATCCACAACAAAGCTACTTCAACTAATAAATGAGTTCAGCAAAGTGGCAGGATATAAGATCAACACGCAAAAATCAGTAATGTTTTTGTACACTAGTACTGAACAATCTGAGGAGGAAATCAGGAAGAAAATTCCATTTTCAATAGCAACAAAAAGACTTAAATACCTAGGAGTTAATTTAACCAAGGAAGTACAGGACCTATATGCAGAAAACTACAAAACAATGATAAAAGAAATTTAAAAAGACCTAAACAAATGGAAAGACATTCCGTGTTCATGGATTGGAAGAATAAATATCGTGAAGATGTCAAACTTGCCCAAACTGATTTATAGATTCAATGCAATACCAATCAAAATCCCAACAGCTTACTTTACAGAATTAGAGAAGGCAATTACCAAAATCATCTGGAAGGGTAAGTGCACCCGAATAGCCAAAAGTATTCTAAAAAAGAAGAGCAATGTGGGAGGAATTTCACTGCCTGACCTTGAAACATATTACAAAGCTACAGTGGTCAAAACAGCATGGTACTGGCATAAAGATAGACATATCGATCAGTGGAATAGAATTGAGAATCCAGAAATAAACCCTCACCTATACAGTCAACTGGTTTTTGGCAAACCTACCAAGCCCACGCTGATGAGAAAAAACAGTCTCTTCAACAAATGGTGTTGGGAGAACTGGATATCTATAACCAAAAGAATGGAAGAGGACCCCTATCTCACCCCCTATACAAGAATCAACACGAAATGGATCAAAGATCTAAATATAAAAGTCAGGACCATAAAACTACTAGAAGAAAATGTAGGGAAACATCTTCAAGACCCTGCAGTAGGTGGTGGTTTCTTGGACTTTACACGCAAAGCACGTGCAACAAAAGAAAAAGTAGATAAATGGGACCTCCTCAAAATTAAACACTTTTGCACCTCACAGGACTTTGTCAGAAGGTTGAAAAGGCAGCCGACTCAATGGGAAAAAATAGTTGGAAATCACATATCTGATAAGGGTTTAATATCCAGGATATATAAAGAGATGTTACAGCTCAACAATAAAAAGACAAATGACTCAATTAAAAAATGGGCCAAAGACTTGAATAGACATTTCTCTGAAGAAGAAATACAAAAGGCAAAAAAACACATGAAGAAATGCTCAACATCACTCATGATTAGGGAAATGCAAATCAAAACTACAATGAGATATCATTTCACACCTATCAGAATGGCCACTATTAAAAAGACAGAGAACTACAAGTGTTGGAGAGGATGTGGAGAGATAGGAACACTTCTTCACTGTTGGTGGGAATGCAGGATGGTACAACCACTATGGAGGACTGT